>VZRS01003386.1:0-18951 GCA_013398055.1 Ifrita kowaldi | reverse complement strand
TTCCCTTCCCTTTTTTTTTTCCATTATCTCTTCTCTCTTTCCCCACCTTTAAGAGCTTACTGGAGGAACCTGTTGATTTCACTCTCAGTTATCTCTTGGGCAGGGACTATGGTTTTGTAGGTAGCAGCAGAATGATATATTAATTACATGAACAACCTCTTTCATGCCTGCTTTAATCTCATGTTTAACTCATATAATTGCTGAGATGAGAACTACTTTATGGCTTGTCTCTCATGCACACACCCCTCCATTCTCTACGGGGTTGCTGTACAGAGAAAATTGCAGCAGGTCTACATCTCCCTCCCTCTTCTCATTTGTGAAGAGAGAAAACAAAACTGCAGCAGGGAGGAAGGAAGGGAGAGAGGAAAGGAAATGGTGTCCCCAGGGACCAGGGCCCTTGGCATGGAGCTTATCCCATAAATGCTTTTGGACCTATCTACAGGAAACTCCTGGAGGGGGTGACTGCCAGAGCTGGCTGCTGAGCAGAGCGTTCCTGAGAGCCCGGGCAGGCAGAACCCAGGAAAACACATCTTCAGGTTAGGGAATCCAAAAGCCCCTCCTTTTCCTGCTTGCTTGGCAACCCTGATCTTTTCATTCCCCCGTTCTTAAAACTGCAGATTGTTGCACTTTACAGCTGTGGTGCTCGGGTACTCATCTGCTCTACATTCTTTTGGCTAAATGGGGGCATCCAAGCCTGCAAAAGGCTCCAGTCTTTTGAGAGGTACTGAGGATATTCTGGCACAGAAATTCACCTTGAATGCCTTTCATCTGGGTAAGAAATTAAGCAGTTTGCAGAAAACAGCTCAGAGGAATGACATTACAAATAAAAACCAAATAAAAGCAGACAGAAAGTGTTAGCTGTTCCCAAAGCATGGAAATAGACTCAGTATTAGCAGCAACTAACGTAGAAAAGAAGGTCATAGATCTTTATCCACCGCTACAGAAGCTCTTCAGGGAGAAGCAACAAGGTGCAAGATATATTTTATATATTTTCCTAAGAAAACAAAAATGCAATTTGTTTTTAGATTTAAGGCTACTTCGGGAAAAACAAGAAGATTGGGCTGCTACACAGCTCCTGTACATCTACGCAGACATTCTGATTTTCCACCAAAACCTTGAGTCCTAAATATTTTAGGTTGTCACATTCTTCACCAAGGAGAGCATGTCAACATTAAGGCAAATTGGTGGGGTTTTAAAATTATTTTTCTTTACAAAGAAAATAGTCCACACAACAGTTTAGTGCAGTTTTTGTATGCCATTTAAACATTGCTATTCTGTTCCAGTTTGTTTTGTAAGAGGAAAAAACAGCCACATGGAAAAGCAGTCACAGTTGCCCAACATCTGGAAACAGGGAATGTGTGAGGGTATCAGCAACTATAATTTCCCAGGGCTTTTTTTTTTGTTTCTTTTTTTTCTTTTTTTTTTTTTTTGGGAGGCTTTTATTTCAGCTCCATGGCAAGGTCTCTCCTGGTGCTCCAAGACAGAATGGTCTTCTGGGATCTATTTCACCCAGTTCTGCATGTTGAATAAAGACATTTCAGTGGCTGAAAGGGTGTCAGTACAAAGCTCATCAGTGGTAACTAAACAGCAAATGTAAAATAATTACTGTAAATAATTACAGTAATTTACTGTACTTCTGTACAGTATAATTGATAGTACAGTTATACCATCAATTGGTGAGAAAAAACAAACAAACCCCAAACACCAATGATCACCTGATAGAACAAATGAAAAATTCAGGTGGCAACCTAAAAAAGCGCAACTTCTGCAGAAAAATGAGAGCATTTTTTGAAGGGATTATGTCTTAAACAAGAATGCTGATATTCTGGATCACTAGTAAGTTTTCAATTAACATTATCTTGAAAATGTTTCCCCAGATGGAACGAGGTTTCTTTTTCTGTATGTATTTAATGATACAAAGCTGTTGTTTTGCTTTTTCTTGTTTCTTTAAATAACTGAAAAATAAACCTCTCTGCTCAAGCAAAAGAAGAAACAAGAACCCCAACAACCCAAAAGGCGTCTAGAACAGCTAACTTGTGCGTAGTCTCCTGCTGTAACTTCAGACACACACTCCTTGTGTTTGTCAGTATTTAGGTCCAGATGTTTGTGATTCTAGAAATGCATTTGGCTGGGCAATATCAAATGTATCAGTGCTGAGTGTTCCTCCCACAGCTTGGAAAAAGTGGCATCTATCACCACTGCGGATGGGCAGACAAGAAACCTTCAAATACGTAATTTGTAAATAAAGCTTTGTTCTCCAAGGACTTAGGCCTGGCAGGTCACAGATGAGATGGGATGCATTAGGTCCAAAATCACCAAGAGGCCACAGCTGCTGAAAAGGTGGCCACATGTTTTCCAGCTGCCTGCGGAATCCCAGGAAGTTGCAGTCATTGCCCCTGCCACATTCCTGAATCCCTTAAGCAAACTGTGATGCCAAAGCTCTTAAGACTGGATACTCCCAGATCCACTGGAGCCCCACAGTGGTTCAGAAAAAGGCTTGGATCTTTGAGGTGCTGCTGACCAGTAAGAATTAGGAACAGGACCAGGGCACCAAGTAAGCCTGTATTCACTGGAGCCATGAATTCTCCTCTGTACATTGATATAAACTTTTTTTTTTTTAAATATTGCCTCTGAGAGACTCTTCTGAGTCAAGAGGACGGTCTAAGTTAAGGGGATAAATAACAAGTGTTGTCATACTGAAGTTTTATGACGGATAAAAACGCGGAATTTAAAAAAAAACCTCAAGAATTGTCTTTATTACTCAGTCTACACCTTCACCTTTACTCTGAAAAAATACACGGAATTCATCTTCTCTGTAACACAAAATGGCATAATTAATACAATCATCTCCTTTTCCCATCACCTTTATACCTTGAACTGAATCATTCCATGCTTGCTTGAGAGTTTTGGCAAACAGCAGTTAATGAGCCCGGAGGGTATAAGAACATCTTAATGAGATCATCTTCTTGGAAGGGAAAGGAGAATCTGTAAAATTGCAATTATACTTCAAATGATGTTTCCAAGATCCACAGTAAAACTGAATCGTTAATAAATCATTTTTTCCGGTTGTACCAAAAATCACTGTTTTCCAATTCGAGTTTTGGATGCAAGGTAGCAAAAGGTCTTTGGTTATGAATGAGCATTGTGTTTTCAGAAGAAAGCACATTTCCCTCGTTTTTTCACCATCTTCTTCAGCTATAACAGAGGTGGCTCATTATGCTGCTATAGTTTATAGGATGGAGGGTGATGTTTTCTACCAGTAGTGGAGATTCTTTATTTGCAGCAATGTCTCAACCACACCTGCTCATGAGAGAAACCCAAGAGCTCAAACCCCAGCCCTTGTGCTTGCATTTTCATCTGCAGAACATCAGCTACCAAAATCCTAAACACATGGATCTGTTCCCAGACAAAATGCAGCTCACAGCTGACCACAGGGGTGCTCTCCCTGCAAAGACCAGCTGAGGAGAGACCAAAGTTCCTTAAGTAGGAGGTGAGAGAGAAAAGCTCTGTCCCAACTGCAGCACCACACAAAAACTGGTGCTCCTTGATGCAACCTGTTTGATACAGTAGGAAATTGCTGGTGGAGCAGGAGCGAAGACACGGCTACTCAGCATTTTGAACTGGCTTGCTTTTGAAAGAACTCAAATTGACAGAACTCCATTGAAAGCCAGGGAAAACAGAGAAAATCCACAAGGTAAGAAAAGGTCTCTCAGACATTGGGAGGAAACTGAACCACGGAATGTGCAGAGTTGGAAAGGACCATCCAGTCCGGCTCCTGCCCCTGCACAGGAGCTCCAACAACCCCACCCTGCGCCTGATCAGAGCCTTGTCCAAACACTCTCTGAACCCTGCCAGGCTTGGTGTTGTTACCACTGCCCTGGGGAGCCCAACCCAGCGCCCAACCACCCTCAGGGGGAAGAATCTATAATCCAGCCTAAACCTAAAACTCCTGACTCAGCTTCAGACCATTCCCTGAGGTCCTGTCCCTGGTCACCAGAGGGAAGAGATCAGTGCCTGCCCCTCTTCTTCTCCTCCTGAGCATTTTGAAGACCCCAGTGAGGTCTCCCCTCGATCTCCTCTTCTCCAGCTGCACAGAGCAAGTGCCCTCAGCCCCCAGGCTCCCCCTGCAGACCCCTCCCCAATAGCTTAATGTCTGTATCACCCTTTTGTAATAGCCAACACTCTACACACCGTTTCAGTACCCCTTGCCCAGGAAATCGACGTTAGAAATATTAACATTAAAAAAATACACAGTGCAAATTACATAACAATAGAAAAACTGCTTAAACCAATGTTACAATTTGCTGATTCTATCCAGAAAACAGTTAAGACATATCCCCAAGCAGTTCCCAAAACAAGGATCAAATGGTACAGTCCCAAATTGAACAGTACAAAATTCTCTTTCCCTTACAGGAGTTACCAGTTTACTCTGACCATCACTGGTTAGGAAAATTAATGAAAAAATACGAAATTTTGTTATTTCAGCAAGAGTAAATACCACCAGCAAAGGCATGCTGCACATCTGGTGAGTAACTTTTGAACAATCAGGAGCTCTGACACATGAACAGAAAGAAAAGCAGAGAAGTCAAAACTCAGATTTAGTAAGGCAGGTAATGGAATGTGCTGTTAATGTGTCAGAAGTGTTTCTTCAAATGCTGCAATCCTTTAAATGCCAGCTCTTGACAGTCCTGAATTGTTCAATCTGATAAACTGATAATGTGTTTTAGTGACACACTTTCCTTCTGAAACTCAAGGACTCAAAGGTGAACAAGATTTATGTGCAAAAGTTGGGTTGAATAGTGTCTAGCCACAAAAAAAGCCACAACTTATTAGTGACAAAGTACTTGAGACATCATACATACCAGTGCTGCACAAGTTCTTCAGCTATATTCAAAAGAACACTCAACATAAAAATTGTTTTCAGCTGAACTAACCAACTGCACGATAGTTTTCTGCATCAAGTTAAAAAAAAAATATATGTATATCCCCTGCAAGAGTCAGCACAGAAAAACTTCACATCTTCTGCAAGCTGCATATTATCTCACTGCACAAAGGAGGAGGAAACAAGAAGTGCAGGGTAACGGGTTTATACCTGCTCGTACAGACTACAGACCCTTAAATGGAACACAGCTCAGTAAAATCTCACTGCTCTGAAAGCTTTCAAGTTGTATGTGTCCTCAAACAAAAAGATCTGTGGAATTTAGGTGTGTGTCTAATCGTGGGAAATGTTTAGACAGAACAGGCAGGAAGCTCAAGTCACCACTGGAATAGAAAGGATAAAACTGCTGCAAAAATCTGAAACATTGCTCAATACTGCTTATTTACAAGGTTGTCATTCAAAGGTCACTGACCACTAAAATTAAGTTTATTTCATTAACCAATCTGTTTTTACAGGTCTTAATCCTACAAATACTGCTGTTTCTGTCAATACACTGCCACATTAAGAATATATGATATTTTATATCAAGACTAAATTTATAGTAAATTTAAATCCAACTGTAGTAAAGAGCATTGCTCACTTGATGACTTTGTGTGCTTCAGCACATTAAATGAGAAGTATTTGGTTAAAACACAGCCTTAACTCCTAAACCTAACACGTGACTAAAAAACACTTTCCTAAGGAACATGGTGACGCAGGGCTGTTACCTAGAAAAATCTTAACAGTTTCTGAGGACTCAGCAAACAAGTAACAGGACAATTAAAAGTCTTTCATGCTGTTAAATTTAGCTAAGAATTACATCCTGTTCTTCAGCATCAAGTACTCCCCACGCTTCAAAAACAAGAAGCCATGGGATTACAAGAAAGGCTCATTTAACACATTTCATAGAGACTCTGTTATCAAGAATATTAGTGACTAAAATATCTCCAAATCGTGGGCATTATCAATTTCAATGGTGTCTTCATGTTCCATCTTTGCCTCGTGGTGCCCCTCCTGCAGGTCATCCAGGGAAGCCAGAGCCTCGTTTGTGTCACTGGCAAAAGTCTCACGAGAGGCATCGTCATATTCCTGCAGGTTAAGCCCCTTGATGGCCTTTTTCATCTTCTTCCCCAGAACTTGTATCCTCCTCTTCTTGGCAGCTTTTTTGTTTTCATACTCCTTTTGGTTTTCCAGGTAGAATATTTCCTTGAAAGAAAACAAGTAAACAGCAACAACAACAAAAAAATTTTTGCATGTTCATTTTACTGGTATTTCCTAAAGAAAATGTGAAGTAATAATAATAATAAAAAATTACAAATGCTGGTCAATATTTAACTAAAGTACTTGTTATTAAGAGCAGAAGTATGAGAAAAGACTGCACTTAAAGAAGAGGGGTAGAACAGGAAACTTCTTTTGTAATAGTGCAATGTGATCAACCTTGCAACTCATTAAATTTTTTGTGGCCACTGTAAGCTACGAAAAGATGTTGGTCTTTTTTTTTCCTGTTTCATTTTTCTCCAAACATGAAACAAAAAACCACAATGTACGTTGATTTGGTTCTCAATTCCCAGTACCAGAACCTAGAAGGGTTTACAGAGTGACCCGCAGCCACCTACAAGCGAAATAAAATACCTTTTTTTTTAACAAAAACTCTACTACAGTAGCATATGCCATCACCAAAAAAAAAAAAAAAAAAAAGTCGGTATCTTCTTCACTCACTTAAAACATCTCAGAGAAATAATGTTTACAAGCTCACAAAACTGATTTAGAGAGCACCACATATGAGCCCAGTGAGCAACTCAGATTAGGTTTAGACCATCAACTGATTTAATGAGAAATCCTGCCTGGTGCCACAGCTGGAGGTATACAGGAGAGAAATATTCTATCCAGAGATCTACACTCAATCCATGCACAATGAGACAGAACTCCAAGGGGAGAAACACAACATGGATAACTTTGCTGTAAGGAATACAGATACACAAATTAGGAAAATTTACCCATTCAAAATCTACAACCTCAAAAACCTTCCTCAACAGGTTTTTGTGACTGGCAATATGCAAAAGTGAATTCTCTCTGCTTAGAGTTAATTGCAATTCAACAGTTTTTGGGTTATTTTTTTGCCTGTATTTTGAATGTGGAAGCCTGGTTTCAATGGAATACAGAGTTAAAATTGCTACATATTAGAGAGTTTCAATCATGACATTTCTAATAGGAAAAAAAAAAAAACCAAAACCAGAATGTACACTTGCACTGCTGACATTTTTACCTTGATTTGTTCTTCTTTGATGCTCGGTGTGTTCTTCAGCAGGTTTAAATAAACGCCCCCAGGTGTTCTTCTCCTGGTGCCATTCTTAACAGGGAGAGAGGAAATTAGTAATAGCAAGCTTAATGATAAGTGTTGACAAAAAATAGCTTCTGAGGCAACACTCAGTGTTGAGACAGAATACAGTTCTGGTGTGTCAAATATCACATGAAAAAAACCCTGGCTATGTCTCATTTGTGAGTGAATTAGTCATACAAAGGTCAACAATCAGCCCCCTAAATCTGGACAAGAAAATGATGAAGTTACAAAGAGAAAAATTCCTCTAGAACATAATGCTAAATTGTTAAAACCACACACTAGGCCTCATTTTGGTAGCGAAGAAACAAAATATGAATAGTACTCTTAACTACTCTCACAGCTATCTGCAACAAGTTATGCCCTAGGTTAAATACTCAGAGCGCTCCGAACACATAAGCCCAGTAAAATGTCTAAAATTAATTTAATAAAATTGTGTTGATCTCAGTGTTTTTTTTAGTAACTGTGCTCAGAAATGCTACAACTTGTCTGTGTTATCTACAGGATTTTGCAATTCTGCTGAAGCCATGGGAAACACAACCTGTACTTTAAAATTCCTCCCCTCCACATACTAGACCCAGCAGTTTTCACTGCAGCAGCAGCAGCGCAACACTAAAGCATGGAATGGGCTCAGCTTTGAAACCTCTGTAAATTAAAAGTGCTAATTATCACACTATTATTCAATTAAAATTTGTAGTATTGAACACTACTTTTACTCCAGTAAAAACTGGGTGATACTGTGCAAAATGTGATACTTTCCTGCCAAATAATGTACTACACAATCTAAAAATTCCAAGAACAGGGAAGGTCAGGTTTTAAGTAGGTTCTTGAAACAGCACATGTGAACATCTTTTTATCATCTGTGTTTCTTTTGTGATCTGCCTTTCAAAGAGTGTACTCTGATCTGCATCCAAAACAACCTGTGCCACCAGAAGCTGTGTCCCTTCACCTCCCCTGTAAACTAAATTATCTTTCAAGGCAACAGAACGCTTCTAACACAACAGGCTAGCTGGAACTTGTTGCCTTTTCTTTTTTGAAGGAGGGAGGTGGTGGTTTTTTTAAATTTATTTTGGTACTTTTTTTTAGACTGTGTCCTCCTACTTGTTTTTCCCCTCCTCTGTGCTTCCATGTGATGGAACTTAAAAGACTTAAATTGTAATCAAGTGAAAGTATTTCCTGGTTCTCACCCACTTTTTCCTCACCCACAGCTCTTCTCATCCACTGTGTTTTATGCACTGAGGCTCAGTATTTAAGAAGAACAAAAACATACCAAAAATTGGTAACTTAACCACGGGGTATAGGGTTTTTACCACGATTTACAACAGAAATCAGTGCTCAGTTTTGCTCTGCTAATACACAAGCCAGTGGTTCCCTAACAAAACCAAGAGTTTTCCTTTTGGTAGTTACTCTGCAAACAGGATATTGGAAATGCTGTTTTTTATTCAAGCTTGAGGATCTTTCAGTCTTAAGTCTGTGAGGGAAAGATCCCAAGGAGAGCCACAGTAACAAACACAACATTATCCCTGCAAATCAGACACCAACCTCAGCACAAGAACCTGGGCAATTTCCACGTTCATTCCACCTTATTGTTTGCCCAAATCCTGCTGGAACTTCACATGAGTGTTTTATTAAGGGAGTCTCGTGGCAAGGGAAGGTCACAAAACTCCAGGAGAACACGTCCAGCATGAGAGAGTTGCAACAGCACTGTGTGAACATTCTACAAGTAAAGAGTTGTGCTGCCCTCCCTGTCCCTGGCAAACCCACAGGATGACGTTTTCCTTACCACGATGAACAGTCCACCGTTCTGTTCCACTTCAGCTGTTTCCATCAGCAGCTCGATGGCTTTTCTCTTCCCAATTATTTTCACTACTCGAGCAATTAAGTCTTTCTTTGGCTCACAAAGTCTGAACAGAGGGGAAAAGAAAAAGCAGCACATTCACTGTCAGGATAATTTCTCGAGTATAACTGACTGTGGAACTTCCACAATGAATAATTCATTTTGTGCTGAAGATTCTATGCATGCAAATGTGTTTAAATGGTTTATTTAATCAGATTTCAAAATACTGAGCTTCTGAGGGATGTTTTTTCCCTAAAGCAGGCATTTTTAAAACTTGTTCAATGAAAATGCCTTCAGTGGTTATTTTTCTTCTATTGATCTGTGAAATATCAAACCAAACATGAAACTGCAAAGACCTGCATAAACCTCTGAAATCAAAGTATGAAAGCTTCTTGTGCATTTAACAGTTAAAATTAACTTTTTACAGTTTAATCAGCAACTGGAGAAAACAGGAAGTGTAAAAGTTCCCCTGTATCATGTGCCATTTCAGACAAACCTACGTAACAAAGAAGAAATCAATTTGTTGACTGATCTGATAATCTATAAAAAGCGAACAAGCCAAAGAAAAAATTACACTACAACCAGAACCCTATTGATACAGCTCAGTGCCACCACTACTACAAACATTTGGAAGAAAGAGGCTTCTGTCCTATCTCGATGAAGCTCTATACAACAAAAAGGAGTTTATTGCAAGATATATGCTCAAACGTTTCAAAGTAATAAATGAGAAACTGCCCAGAACTGTTAACAGCATTAATAACTGACTAATTGCTGTAGTATTGCCAGATTCTGAAGTAATACCACATGTATAAAAACAACTAGGACAAATTATCCCAGGTTTTATTTAAATGTCAAGCTGTCAGAAAATTGTCTTGTTCCCTATTTAACGTAATTTTCTTCCCTTGGACCCCTGAAAGAGGAGTGTGGCAGTTTGACTCCATCCAAAACACTGCACTGTCCACGTTATCTCCAGTTTCAAAGGTTTAGAACTTAAAACAAGATTTTTGTGTGACCACAGCATGTGTGCGCATTGGTGTCCAACTCCAAACAAACACGGGGTATTTCCTAAAAAAAGCCACTACTAAATCTGTATAATGAAAAGCAGAATTTTTTCTTGCCACTGTTCTCAAATAACAAACCATCCTCGCGGCTCTTTAAATAAAAACATTAAAAATTCAAAGAAACAGGCAGTATTTATTGGATGTTTCTACAAGACCACCAGCCACAGTGATGCATTTTTATCCCAGGATTTTGGAAATGCTTTTCATCATCTGGTGTGACACCTTATTTAGAGCAGCAGGGGAGCTTTTCCCTCACTCTTCTTTCCACCAACCACCAGTACTTAGTGAAGTGAAAACGTACCATCATTAAACTCACCGATAAGCGATTTCATCTGCCACTTTTTCCTCTGAATCCTCCTCTGTTATCTCATACCTTCCCTTGTATTTCATCTCTTGCCTTTCGCCCAGTCTATCTCTCACGGGCCGCTTCCGTTTGAGGAAGCCTTGCCCGTTTTCCTCCTCTGCCGGCAACGCCTTCTTGTCGTCCTGCATGTACTCATCCAGCTCTTTATCTAAAGTCTCTGCCTCCTTCTGCTGGGCTTCCTTCATCAGCTTTTTAGCCAGCAGGTAGTTGTAAGTCTCAGACTGCCTGCTCCTGTCAATTGAGCCCTCCATGCCCAGAATCCCAAGCTCCGTGGCCACCGCGTCCTGGGTCTGCTCCTGGAGCACCGCGCCCCAGATGTTGTTGACCTTCTTGCCACGCAGACCAGTCTGTTTCTGGTGGCTCTGGCTGAGCTGGAAGGGCTCGGGTTTGGCAGGGGAGAGGTTGAAGCACTTCTGCCTCTTTCGCTTCCACAGGCAGCTGTCGTCGTCAGAGTCGGAGCCGCTCTCCTCGCTGGAATCCACGCTCTTGGTAGTCCTGTAAGGAACGCTGGGAGCACAGGATGAGATGCTGCTCTGGAAGGGCCTGCATGAGGCACTGCCACCGTGAGGCTTCTGGAATTAAAAAGTGAATTGAAACCCATTATTCGTGTAAATTAGAAGAGTTCTCAAGTCGTCAATTAGGTAAAATACGTAATTCTAACCCATGTGGCCGTGCAGTCCTCCACGAGCATCTCCTGGGCCACAGCACAGGATCGTCCTTTGAAACTCCTTTGTTTTGAGTGCATGAACATGAAACAGAGCATGGCTGACACAGAAACACATCAGGAGTCACTCTTCTTCTTAATGCAAACTTTGCTGAGTGAAAATTATTACGAGACTGGAAAAGTGGTGAATACTCCCAGACTGGACAAAGATACAACATGCACAGCAGCTCTCAGAAGAGTAAAATACCAAAACAACACAGCAACCTACCAGAGGTTTGTCTAACAGCAGAGAAGTTAATAGTCTCTCTGGAGTTTCAAGTGATAAAATCAAATGACCAAAAATAAACCCCAAAACCAAACCCACAAAACTGGGATGCTGCTCAGACTAAGAGTCTACTGTGATCCTGGTTCCATCAGGACAGCACTTGAGCAGCTTGGAGACAGCAGGACCTTACAGAACCACCTATTTTTCCTCCTTTAAACCAACCAGACACCATGGATTAACTATGGTTTATTGATTAGAACAAACACCCCCTACCAAAAAATCATTGCACTGATACACAAATACTCAAGAAACTCTCTTACTCATAACTCCAGTTATTCCCTGACTGCTTTCATATCATAAAGTTATATGCTGTTCCATGATCTTTCAAAGTAAGATCTCTTCCTTCACCTTCAGGTGAAATGAAAATTCTTTCTTTACCCTTACTGCTTTCGTCAACATGGGCACCGCTTCTTCTTTCTCCAAACAGCAAACAGAAAAGAGAAGTATTCAACTTACCACATTAAGAAATATAAACCTCTAATTTCAAGTATAATGCAAAAACCCCAAAACCAGCATAAATAAAAAAATACTGAACAGTTCTGTAAGAAACTTATTTTGTGCTTCATTTCTCAGAGATCAAAATAACTGGAGAAAATATAATTCCTTACCCATACAGTGTCCCACACTGATCTTAGTATGAAATCTTTTCCTGTCTGTACACCACCAGGAATACCTTATACTCTGAGTACAAATTCCTCACAAAATAAATTCCTCATATCCTCTAAGAATCCCAGACCGGTTTGGGTTGGGAGGGACCTTAAAGCTTATCCAGTGCCACCCCCTGCCATGGGCAGGGACACCTTCCACTGTCCCAGGCTGCTCCAAGCCCCGTCCAGCCTGGCCTTGGGCACTGCCAGGGATCCAGGGGCAGCCACAGCTTCTCCGGGCACTCTGTGCCAGGGCCTCCCCATCCTCACAAGGAAGGATTTTTTCCTTAATATCTGGTCTAAACCTGCCCTCTGTAAGTTTGCAGCCATTCCCTGTGTCCTGTCCCTCCAGCCCTTGTCAATTGTCTCTCTCCATCTTTCCTGCAGCTCCTTCAAGCCCTGCAAGGCCACACTGAGCTCACCCCAAAGCTTCTCCTCTCCAGGCTGAGCAATCCCAGCTCTCCCAGCCTTTCCTCTCAGCAGAGCTGCTCCATCCCTCTGACCATCCTGCTGCCTCCTCCAGCAGCTCCAGGTCCTTCCTGCGCTGGGGACCTCGGGCTGGTGGCGGCAGGAGAGGAAACCTAACGGGGAAACCCTGAGAGACACAGGGACAGCGCTGGCATCTCTGCCCAGACACGGAGAGAAGCGGGCGAGCCGCAGGGGCGACGGGCAGNGGGGCTGGCAGTGCTCGGAGCTCTCTCGCGTGGTCACCCAGCGGCTCGCCCCCATTGCCGCTACTGCCCCCACTGTCCCCACGGCCACCACTGTCCCCACCTTCCCCACTGTCCCCACTTTCCCCACTGTCCCCACTTTCCCCACTGTCCCCATTGCCGCCACCGTCCCCATTGTTCCCGCGCGCGCCACGCGCCCGGCGCGGCAGCGGCTCCCCACAGAGGCCCCGGCAGCACCAGCGCAGGGAGAAGGAACAAGCCCAGGGAAAAGCCACCGGCCCAGGGAGAAGCCACTGGACTAGGGAGAAGCCACCAAGCCCCGGGAGAAGCCACCGGCCCGGGAAGGAGCGCTCCACGCCGGTAAAAGCCCTTCAGGCGCGGCCTCCGCGGCCTCCCCGTCCCGCAGCCCCCAGGCTCGGCGCCCACCCCGGCCCGGCGCTCCGGTCGCTGCCCACCCTCACCTGTCCGGGGGAGCCGGCGCCGGGCATGTCCGAGTCGGAGCCGGACAGCTCGCCGTCCTCCACATCGCCGTCCATGTCCCGCGGCTCCTGCGCCATGTCCCGGCGGAAGGGCGGAGCGCGGTGGCGGGGCGGGACAGCGCGTCCGTCCGGGGCGGGGATGCTGCGGGGGTGGCCCGGCCGCCGCTCCGCCTTCCCGGTTCTTGCCCCGTGCCTCGTGGTGATTGGAAATGAGGAGTTATGTGTCTTACAGTGTGTTGCCGGCGGCTGGTGGGACCCGGGGATGCTCGGCACAAGCGTTGCGGAGGGTGGGATGCGGCGAGCTTGCTTTAAGCCGAGTGTTCTTTGGGGTGGAATCCCGGTGTGCTTTCAGGCCTGGTCAGCGAGAAAGGAGGTTCCTTCTCGTCGGTGGCACAGGCAGCACAGGCATCCCGTAGTCAGGGACATCTGGGAACTAACAAGCTCTAAGGATGTAGTAAATAAAGGTGTGGAGAAGACAGGGCTAAGAGGGAATCCATTAATTCGTATAAGTATCTCCAAGGCAGTTCCTAAAGGGATGGTGCCAGAGTCTGTTCCGTGGTGCCGGTGACAGGATGAGGAGCAGGGGCCATAAAATAAACCACAACAAGTTCCACCGCAGCAGGAGGAAGAACTTCTGTCCACGGAGGGGCAGAGCCCTGGAACAGCTGCCCCGGAAGGTTGTGGAGTATTCCCGTCTGGAAACCCCAGCTGGACACGTTCCTGTGCCACTGCTCC
The DNA here is from genome assembly GCA_013398055.1 of Ifrita kowaldi. Classification (NCBI taxonomy): domain Eukaryota; kingdom Metazoa; phylum Chordata; class Aves; order Passeriformes; family Cinclosomatidae; genus Ifrita; species Ifrita kowaldi. The sequence goes on along the minus strand of VZRS01003386.1, from coordinate 4,912 downwards.
AGGGGACCCTGCCTGGGCAGGGAGTTGGACTGGGTGAGCTCCAGAGGCCCCTTCCAGCCCCAACCATTCTGTGGTTCTGTGTTAGTAGAACAGAGAGCATTTAGCATCCCCTCCTCAAGGATATCTGGGAACCAACAAGCTTTAAAATGATGGCATTATTTTATGGTGATACCACTGCTCCAGGTATTATCAATTACTGATCGAGAAAAAAAAAAAGAAATCCAAGCAGATACCTCATGATTGTTCCGCACGTATCAGCTGCTGGATAGGTACATTTTAACAAAAATAAAACAGCACAGACAATAAACCACTTCTATTGGAAACATCTTTATGCATTTGACTCCAGGAAAACAAAAAAGCTGTGATTTTTCAGAGAAGAGATACATCACAGCTAGGCATTTAAGGTCTTGTTGATGTGGGCTTGAAGACCCAATATATTTAAGAGAGGCAGTTTTTCACTCCCACCATTAACAGGCCTGTTCATGGACACTGTTTGTCCTTTATGAATTTTAGACCATCTTACCTGAGGACTGCAAACTATCAGTGCCTCGTTCAAAATCCCTTAGCCGTGGTCTAATTGGATTTTCAGTGCTTGGACACTTAACTGCAATGAAAATCACTGGAGGATAGTTCTCATTATCAAATAGCCATCCTCATTATCAGTTATCCAGTCAGGCAATTGAAAACCCTGCTTGACATTTTTCTGCACATTTGGATGACTGCTTTCCTTAAAAAAATTTCACTCCTGGCCTTAAATTTCCTTTTGTCATCACTTGGAAGAAGGAAAGGCACAAAGCTGAAGAAAGACCAGGAACAGCTAAAGCTCCTTCCCTGTTTGGTCCCTCATGAAACTCCTGTTGTGGTGCTTCAGAATTATTAAAGAAATCCAGTGAAAATGAGATAAATCACAGGGTGCTTCATTCTGTGCTGTTCTCACCTCATTTCCCATTGCGTTTAATGATGCATAGCACTTAGTAGTCACATCCTGCTCTGCAAAAAAGCTGTTTTTCATCATAGTTGCAATTAAATCATATCTGTGGGATTTCACTGGGTTATAGGGAGTTCCTGGACGGAAGTCAAGTGGAGCTGTGGAGCAGGGGAAATTTAATCCTCCAGTAACTCACGTGAAGGAGTTCTCTATGTCAGCATAACCTGTACAAAAACAAAAACTACAAAAAAAACCCACCACAATTTTCAGTTTAACTTCAGAGCAATAGTTCATTTGGGCACTTCTTAAAATGTCCAGAAGCTGGCCTAAGGAGATAAATCAGATAACAGCACAGTTTACACCAAAAAAACCCCAACCAAACAAACAAAAAAACCCCAACAACAACAAAAAAACCCCAATTGATTTGAAAAATCAATTGATTTGATTTTTTGATTTTGATTTTTTGATTTTGATTTCAATCAATCAATTGATTGAAAAAAACCAATTGATTCACAACCCAATACTTGGATTTCCTATGTAAATATTCTGTATTGAGACATGTCTTCCCATCTCCATCTCTAATGCAGGCTCAGCTATAAAGGACATTTTGTTTTCCCACTTCAGGTATAGTAGGGATGGTAGGCAAGACCCTGGCAAAGAACAGAGAAGTTCTTGGTTAAACACTAATTTCAGTCATGGCCTCCTTGATGTCTCTTTTTGCACACCTTCAGTTTTCCCCTTACCAAAACCAACTGAGCTGACAGAGAAAGCTTAAAAAACACCCTATGATTGAGCATATCACCTTCAAAATGTCGCCTTCAAGTAGGCTAAAAAGTCATATAATGAAGTGTAACAGAGAACAATCCTGGTTTATGCCAGCTGCAGCTGCTCTCTGTTGTGTTACTGCAGTTTGGCGTGACTGGAGCCTCATCACTGTAGGTCCAGATAAGGCTCAGAAGATCCATCTCTGATGGTAGCAGGTTTATTCTGAGAAGACAGAGTCCCACCGAGTTTGTAGCAAGTACATTTCATGTCTGTGAAAACAAAGTGTGCAGTGTTTTTTAAACCAAGTTGAATAAATCGTGGGAAATTACTCCCTTCCTGCAGCAGTGGATGATTCCATACTTCTTGCAGCTTTGTTTGGGATTCCTCGTGACGATCCCTGTGGTTGTTTACTATCTCCTGTCTGCACAGATAGGGTGCACAAATTTCAGAAAATGTCACTTGATTAGCTGATTTGTTTGTGAAATCCATTCTGTTTTTCTTGCCCTAATGAGCAAGTCAAATAGATGGAGAGTATTTATTTCAAGGTGTACATTTAATTAAAGCAATCGAGGTCGTCATGGCTTCTTCACCTCATCATGATCTGAATTCACAATAGAAAAGACTCTTAACTCCTCCAGGTTTTTTTTTTTTTTGAAAGAATTCAATTGGTGGCGATAAGGCTAAACAATCTGTTCAGCAGCACAGTATGTCCCAGCCCAACAGGATGTTTGCTTGGAAAGGGCATTATTCGGGAACACTTCTGCTCCTTAGGATGGAGCTGAACCTCGTGGAGGGGTGCAGTAACCTGAAAATGCTTTTCATCTGTGCTTCCACTGGATGAAAGATGGGTTTAGTTTACCTGAAAAAGTGCAGAAACTTCTCAGATAATCACAGTTATGTGTCATAAGTGTTCATCCTCCCACTCTGACTCCAGCACTGCAAATACCTGTTTTTAAAAGCCGTGAATTCCTGAGGTGTAGGCAGTGTGCCAGGGTGTTACATCCTCAATGTGGCTTTGAAACAAAAGCAAAAACATTCTCAGTGCTTTCTTTTGCCACAGGATTTGTTCAATTAAGGACTTCTTGTTTTATAGAGCTAATCAAAACACTTAAAAAAACTCCAAACGAATTATACAGACATACAAATATCAGTAACAAATACCTGCATTAAGAGAAGACTTTTACAATGCCAGTTAGTGAAAATCAAACCCCTCTAATGAATTTTAATATGCAATTGTAAAATCCTGGTGAAAATTAAATCTGTTAAAGTGAAGGAGATGAACATGCACACAGGCACAAGAAGTGCATGTGAAATCATCTCCTAGGTCTTCATAAGGAGAATTTTCAGATTTGTAGGTACAGAGGGGTAGAAGTGTTTTAATGTGGTGTAGCTTTTTGGTGTGTTGGGTTGGTTTTTTTTGTTTGGTTTTTTTTTGGGTTTTGTTTTCGTTTTATTTGGGGTTTTTTTGGTTTTTTTTTTTTTGTTTTTTGTGTTTGTTTCTGGTTTTTTTTGTTGGTTTTTTTTGTTGGTTGGTTTGTTTTGTTGTTTTTTTGGTTTTTTTGGTTGGTTTGTTTTCTGGGATTTTTTTTTTGTATTTGATTTTTTTTGTGGTTTTTTGTGTATTTGATTTTTTAAATTATTCTATTTTTTTTTATTTCTGACTATTCTACTCTGTTACAATTAACTGGCAGCAAATTTAATTAATTCCACCAAGTCAAGTCTGTTTTGCCTGCAAAGGCAATTGGTAGGTAATCTCTCTGTCTCCATCTTAATTTTGTTTTATTTCCTTTACCTGTCCTTCCTGTGGAAGTGATGGAGCACTTGGGGACCAGCAAAGGTCAACCCACCACATAAGTCAGTCTCAGTCCAGATCTCACTTAGAACTCTTACTTAATCAGCAATTGCCAGTTTTTCTTTTTACATTCAATATTTTCTTCCTAGCACATCTCTTACTATTATTCACAGCATTGCTGTCCTTTGTGACTGTAGGCTGAAAGGCTGCTTAAAAAAGAATTTAATTGGAAAGTTCTGAGAAATAGAAAGAAGTTCTGGAAAAACGTTTTCACTTCAAATGTACTCTCACAAGTAAGTGGTTTCAGTAAAGCAGTTGGTAAAGGTTAATTGCTAGCTGATAAAAATATGCGAGCAGGAAGGCAAAATGAGCCTGGTCACTCTAGCTAAGAGTTGCACAGGCATTAATATATTATAATCATTGTAGGGTGTTAAAAAATGGATTAAATCTTTACACTTGGAAAGAGACAATTATTAACTCGTTAAACAGAACTTGCAACAATGCTCACCAAGGCTGAGTCATTTGTCAATAGCGCAGATGTGCCACATTTAGATGAAAGAAGTCCAACAGGAAACAAATTATAAATCGCCAAAATACTTAATTTTTTCCAGTGCATTTCAGTAACTGTAAAACAATTAAGTGAACCTGAAAATCTTGGACGTTTTTGTTATGTTTTGTGTCGATTGCTCCTAAAGTAAATACTGACTTGGACTTCTGGTGCTTCACATTTACGAGTATTTCAGGCTGTCCAAGTCACAAAGTCTGATCTAAGTTAGAAGATGACACTGAGCTGTAATGTTCTGGGAAGGTAACTGAGCTGCTCTGTGGCTTTGCAATTGTGAAAATGTATTTTCCTACTTTTGTTAGGTCATATCCACTCATTCCATTGTGAGATGAGGCTGTGAGAAGAACCTGTGGTTGACTTTTGTCTCCCTCTGAAGCAGAAAAATTAACAATTTCATGAAGGTAAAATATCACATCCCTTGAAAGTAAAATATTATCTCCATTATTTTCTATGCCAGTGCCATTAGAGAATGAATGGGTTTAAATTTTGTCAGTGAAATGTGTTTTTATGAGAAGAAATGGCCTGCTGAGATTTTGCTACTGAGAAATAATAATTCCACAGCTCCTATTACCGTGCATGTACAGAAAAACTAACTGGGATAATAGAGCAGCATCGTACTGCTGTGGATTGTAAGATCTTGAAGTAAGAGTTTTAGGGACAATGAAAAGTTTGTAGACTTCTGTTCTCTTTCAACACTTCTTGGTCTTTTTTTTTTTTTTTTCCAAAGAATGCATTCTCAGGGACGTGAGGAAAAAAAAAAAAGGAAGTTTATATTGGTTTTCCAGATATACATCTTACTTTATACTGGAATACTTATTTTTGATAATTATGATTATAATTAATAATAGTAGTAATAATAATA
>VZRS01003385.1:0-152082 GCA_013398055.1 Ifrita kowaldi | reverse complement strand
AAACTAAATTGCCTCCAGCATTCCTTCCTTCCCGCTGTGTGTGGCGCTTTGCAGCGCGAGTGCTCTGCAGCCCGTGTGTGCTCACAGCGCTCCGACCTGCTGCCTAATGAATTAAATAAGTAATAAATGGTCGATCAGCGGAACCCCGCGCTGGCAGGAGCCCGGTGTGGCGCGGAGCCAGCCCCTCAGCCGCTGGCAGCGGCCGCCCCTCGTACCTGCGTCGAGCGGGGCCGGGCCGAGCGGGGCCGGGGCGGGCCGAGAAATTCCCGGTTCGTGCTTCCGGCCAGTGACTCAGCCGGGCTCGCTCTGCAGTGGCATAAATAGGGGAAGTGCAGCAGGGGCCGGCACTGCGAGCTGCCGAGCCAGCCCCGCCAGCCCAGCCCCGCCATGCCGCTGCTGCCCCTGGCCCTGCTGGCCGCGCTCCTGGCCGCCGGCCGCGCCGGTGAGTCCGCCCCGCGCTCCGGATCAACGCGCGCTTTGCCTTCTCGCTTCTTGTGCTCCTCACTCTCTTGCCATTTCTCGGGTGTGTGTGGGTGCCAGGCCCTGTGAGGGGTGATCTCCCCTTCCGAGGGGGTTTATTGCTGGCAGCAGACAAGAGGCGAATTCTTGCGCTTTTTAAAGCTGCTCGCTGGTAGCCCAGAGGTTACCGTGGATGGATGGATGGATGGATGGATGGATGGATGGATGGATGGATGGATGGATGGATGGATGGATGGATGGTCGCTGCGATGCCTTCCTGATCAGCACTAAACTCCAGGGCGCTCTCGTTCGTTGTACAAAGTCCTGGGAAGGTGGGAGTGCATTGCAGAGGTGCTAACCCGAGCTCTGGTTCCCCCGCAGCCAACCCCTGCTGCTCGAACCCTTGCCAGAACAGAGGCGTCTGCATGACCGCGGGGCCCGATCGCTACGAGTGCGACTGCACCAGGACAGGCTTCTACGGGCAGAACTGCACCACTCGTGAGTATCCCACACCCCTCTCCGTGGAAATGGAATGCGTAATCCAATTCCAGCATTGCAGGTTATCCTCCACAAGCGAATTAATAATAACCTTCCCATTGTCGCTCGCAGCGGAATTTTTCACGTGGCTGAGGCTATTGCTGAAACCATCACCGAACACTGTCCACTACATCCTCACCCACTTCCAAGGAGCCTGGAATATCATCAACAACATTCCCTTCTTACGGGACGCTATTATGAGATATGTACTAACGTGTAAGTGTGAATTGTTTCTTCCAGTCTTCTTAAAACTTCCTCCAGGATATTGCACTGAATTATACTGTGTATATATCAAGCAGCCTAAATTGCACTAAGGTTGAACCACCAAAATTTAAGACTTCTGCATGATGCAGACTTGTATGAAACATGCTGAAGTGCAGCTTGATTCTACTTTCTGCAAGAGTCCAGGATTTTGGTGGCATGAACTTAGCACTCGATTGCTCATGTTAATAGTGAGATCCACCTGATAAACCAGGATCCAGTCCTGTTATTCAGTAACTGTAATCGTATTTAACATCAGTAACTGAGTTGTGTGGAATTTACACCTGCTGCCAAATACATGAAAAAGATCTGGCTTTGCGATTTACTTTTTGAGACTAAAATGTACAGTTAAAAATAACCAAATATTTTTCTGTCTTTCAGCAAGATCACACTTGATTGACAGCCCACCAACTTACAACAGTGACTACAGTTACAAAAGCTGGGAAGCTTATTCCAATCTTTCCTACTACACGAGAAGCCTTCCACCAGTAGGACTTGACTGCCCAACACCAATGGGTGTTAAAGGTGAGGAATAAACCAGACGTGTAATCATTGCTTGGTCTTTTCTAAGAAGAAAAAATAATTAGAAGTTCCTATGGGACCTGCTTGTCTGTAGCCTTTTTTCAGAGTAGTTGACTTTAAGAATAACCATGTTTTGGATATATTGTGTAAAGATCTAAAAGGTAATTATTCTGGTCCTTGCTATTGAGTTACACACTAAAAGCAGGGAATTTAGAAATTTCTAATAAAATCAAGAAAGTGAGCATAGAAAAGTAGGTAATTCCCCTTGTTTGTGTGCTGCTGTCATTCAATATTCCACTGAAAGTTTTAAGCCTTTTTGTTAGGAATAAACTTCAGTATTGTATAAAGGGTTGTCTTGAGTATCTCATTGTCTGTTTCTCCCACAGGTAAGAAAGAGCTCCCGGATTCGAAGCTGATCGTGGAGAAGTTTTTGCTGAGGAGGAAGTTTATTCCTGACCCGCAAGGCACAAACGTGATGTTCACGTTCTTTGCCCAGCACTTCACCCACCAGTTCTTCAAGACGGACCACAAGAGGGGCCCTGCCTTCACCAAAGCGCTCGGCCACGGGGTACGGTCACTTCTGGGGACATGGCTCGTGCTCTTCGGGAGCTGCTGAGTGGCTGGAATGGCCAGAATGGCATCCTGCGGGTTGCCAGGGGACACAAACACCTGTGTACACACTGTGCCATAATCCCATGGGATTACCCCTTCTGTAACTGCTCCTCAGGCCAAATTCTGGTGCTCAGCAGTATCTCTTTCCGGGTCAGAACCACGTGCTCTGCACAAGTGGTTCTGTTTAAAATACCTGTCCAGTGATCTCTTATTATTCCCAAAAATCTGCTTTCACCTAAAGCGTGTTAGAGGTGGTGAATATCCAAAACTTCTCTGGACTCTGTTGGTTGCAAAGAGCTGTATCCAGCACTAAAGTATTGCTTGTGTATTGCTAATAACCTTAATTTAAAAAGAACTTCAAAAGCAGACTTGGATTTAGGGTCTTTACCTACAAGATAGGTAGCCTTTGGACAAAGAGTTCTTTGCTATAAGTGTCACTTGTATGTCCAAACCAGAGCTGTAAATTGTGTGTGTATATATAGAAAGCTGTCTGCATAATAGAAAGTTGCTGACACTTTAAACAGAGTCCTTTTAAATTGCCAATGTAACAACCTCCTCTTACGCAGAGATGGCTCCAGTTGCCAGGAAATAATTTGGCTTCATCTTAAATATTGGTGCATGATACTTATAAGGTAGCAGTAATATAATTAAAAGGTAAACATCTAGGGGGCAAACTCCTATTGGTATCCATAGAAGTGGGACCTGTCCTAAAATAGCAAAAAATGCAGGTTGGCTTCATGTCCCAAACGCTTTTATTTTATAGGTTGACTTGAACCACATTTATGGAGAGACTCTGGAGAGACAACTTAAACTGAGGCTTCGAAAGGATGGAAAGCTAAAATACCAGGTATGTCTTAGCTCAGAATTCCTACCTTCTTACTGGATGCATAGATTTCCTAAATTAGTGCTGTGTGAATGGTGTAGGTGATCTAAAGTGTGAGTCAGAGCTGAGAGAGCCGACAGAGCTTAACCAAAGTACCGTAGCTCACAACTCTTGGTGCTTCCCCCACGCACAGATGATCGATGGAGAGATGTACCCGCCGACGGTGAGGGACACGCAGGCAGAGATGCTGTACCCACCCCACGTGCCCGAGCACCTGCAGTTCTCCGTGGGGCAGGAGGTGTTCGGGCTGGTGCCGGGACTGATGATGTACGCCACGATCTGGCTGCGCGAGCACAACCGCGTCTGCGACGTGCTCAAGCGCCAGCACCCCGACTGGGATGACGAGCAGCTCTTCCAGACCACCCGGCTCATTCTGATAGGTGAGGGCCACTGCTGCTATGTGCAGCTCCAGCTCGAGCCTGCAGAGCTGGAGTGAGGGGAAAGCTGTCCCATAAATTGGGGTGTGAGTGGCTTCTGCATGGCCTGTTGCTGGGGTTGTGTCGAGGTGCAGCTTCCCCCCAGCTCTGCTAAAGATGGAGCTGAAGAAAACTCAGGGACACTCAATTCCATTTTCTGAGGGAAGCAGAACTGAAAGCAGTGAAAAGGCAGGAAGCTCAGTTTCCTTTCTCAGAGAAAGCTTGTGAGGCTGGATGACCTCAGGCTCCCTGATGTGGGATTTTGGGGGTTTTTCCCCCTAGGGTTGGGTCAGCTTAGGTATGCTTCAAAAGAAAGGCTGTGATTAAGTCTAAAGTTCAGGAGGTTATGTAAAATGTAACTCTGCATAGTTCTCCTGTCTAATTGTATGCCCAGTGGTATTTCATCTTATGTAAATGGTGATGTGGTCTAAGCTGGAAAAAACCTTGCCCCAATTGAAACCATTGTTTCAATTGAAGACAATTGTATTAAGTAGTTCAGAAGCTGAGGTTTGCTTTCAGACATCAAGTTTCTTCATTATCCCCTCCCTCTCTCCTAGAGGTATTGTGTGACGGAGCACAGAGTAAATACTGGTGTGTGCTGTTCTGTGGAGGGTGCAAGGAATTCTGTCGTCAGAGGGTGGGAGAGGGAAAACCGGCTGTAGAAAACACCTCACTATCCACAGCTCAGAACTCTTGGGATCTGAAGTACTGTTCCACCCGTTAGTCACATAAAATACATGAATTGCTTTCTAGGAGAGATTACAGGAAAGTGTTTGTTGTCCTGATCAGTGAAGTATATTTTAGAACAGTTCAGAAATGGTGTTTTCCCCGCCACTGAGGAGAAGCAGTGCCAACATTCTCTCCCGTTCCTTTGTCCAACAGGAGAGACAATCAAGATTGTTATAGAGGACTACGTGCAGCACCTGAGTGGGTACCACTTCAAGCTGAAGTTTGACCCTGAGCTGCTGTTCAACCAGAGGTTCCAGTACCAGAACCGCATCGCAGCCGAGTTCAACACCCTGTACCACTGGCACCCGCTGCTGCCCGACACCTTCCACATCCATGACCAGGAGTACACCTTCCAGCAATTCCTCTACAACAACTCCATCATGCTGGAGCACGGCCTCTCCCATATGGTCAAATCTTTCTCCAAGCAAAGTGCTGGCAGGGTAGGTTCTTCCTCAAGTTGATGGTGAACCGACAGAGGCATGAGCTGGGGGTGGGATAAGGGAATGGGATAAAGCTGTTTAATCACTGGAAAGTCACAACTTCCTCATGACTCATATCAGGAGATCTTAACAGCTTTTTCTCTTTCATGAACAGGTTGCTGGTGGGAAGAACGTTCCTGCTGCAGTACAGAAAGTGGCAAAGGCCTCCATTGACCAAAGCAGGCAGATGAGGTACCAGTCCTTGAACGAGTACAGGAAACGCTTCATGCTGAAACCGTTCCGATCCTTCGAAGAGCTTACAGGTAACAGTCCTCATCCCTCCCAGCAAATGAGAGGCATTGTCTTAAAATGCCCACAGAGTCCTGCAGTGTCATTACTGGGCTTGAGCAGCACAGTCTTGCACGGAAAATGGGATTTTTCCACTTACATTTTTTACTCGTTGCAGGAGAAAAAGAGATGGCAGCGGAGCTGGAGGAGCTGTACGGGGACATCGATGCCATGGAGCTGTACCCAGGCCTGCTGGTGGAGAAGCCCCGGCCCGGGGCCATCTTTGGCGAGACCATGGTGGAGATCGGGGCGCCGTTCTCCCTGAAGGGGCTGATGGGCAACGCCATCTGCTCCCCCGAGTACTGGAAGCCCAGCACCTTCGGGGGCAAGGTGGGCTTCGACATCGTCAACACGGCCTCCCTGCAGAAGCTCATCTGCAACAACGTGAAGGGCTGTCCATTCACTGCCTTCCACATCCTGCCTCCCGAGCCCACCGAGGCCACGATTAACGTTAGTACCTCAAAAACTGCCATGGAAGATATCAACCCCACGCTCCTGCTGAAAGAGCGCTCTGCAGAGCTGTAGAAACCCAGCTATCTATCTATTTATTTATTTAACTGTGTTATTTATTCTATTTATGGCTTAGTATTTAAAAAACCAACTTGACCATCTTCATTGTGGGGGTTGCCTTAAATTCCTTACTGAGGTAAGGCTTCCATTTACAAAAGGGATTTTCTGTGTTTGAGCTTGACAGTGGTGAATCCCTTGTTTAAAATCTTCTGTAACAGAACGATGTATTCCAAAGTGGATAAAGGTTCCAACTTCTTTTTACTATTGTTTTAATACTTGATGAAGGGGAGTGGTGGTGATTCTGTCTGGCAGTTTTCATAGGTCACATAACACTACAAAAGCAACTTCTTTTCTCAGCAACTTGAAAGCAGCTATTGACCTAAAAGTGCAAGAAAAAATCTGACTTAATGAAAACTGCCAGAAGAGATTATGGATTTCATATGAGCACTCAAAAATTAACAAAAAAAAATACTTGAGACTCACTTCTTTGTGTAAGGTCAGAAAATGCATTGCATTTGTTGTTGATACTACCTCTCCCTCATTGCAGATAGGGCACTTTGTATCATAACTTAATGTCTCTTACGTACAAATCCACTTCTGGATTTAGATGAAAGAAAATTTTTTTTACAACTTTTTAAAAAAATGTTTTTAGTGTTTTAAATATTTAAAGAAAATAGTACTTTTCCTGGATTCTACTTCTTTTTGAAGGAAGTGTGACAGATGTATTAGTTGTGTAAGGGTGTGAGAATGAGATACTGAGCTTAGCAGTAACTGACTCTCAGGCTGCAACACAAGGCTGCTTGCATTTGGATAGGGGTGTTTTTATTATGTAACTTTGGGGAGGTCTTAAACTTAGCCCAGGGCACTGGGATTCTTTTCATAGCTGTAGTTCTCTGGTCTACTTGATAATGTAATTTTAATGTCTGTCACTCTAAGGATAGGAGGACAGTATAGCTGGAGTTAGGGTGTGGCTGTGGCTTTGTGCTCCCAAAAACAGGGGGGCTGTAAACTGAGCAGCTCTGTAAATACACAGAGAACTGAACACAGAGGAGATTCAAGCAGCACTTCCAGACACAGAAGGTAGCTCTGCCTATGTGCACAAGCTGTACTTGCAATTTGTACTTTTATTTATTGGGGGATTAGGGGGGAGGGAGGGATAATGTTTTATTTATAATTTATAAACAGAGGCATTTTAAGTAAGTGGCTTAAGCTTCTTTAAAACTGGCCAGCACAAAATCTCCTAGACATATTTGTCCTGATCCAGCACTAAAATATCTAGTCTCATCTGGGCACATAGGTTACACAGGATCTTGTACCAGCACTTCAGACTTTGCATGTAAGGGTATCTTTTTTTAATTTCTAGAGAGGAAATGTAGAAGATGATCTTCCCATAAAAACAGCTGGGGAACTATAGGGAAAAAGAAAATGTCACTTCAGACTGGAATAGAGCAGCAACCTGGTATTCTGTGCCCCTGCCCAAAATGCCCTGACTACTTGTGGAAAAGGACTTGAGTTTTCCATTTCATCTGAACTCTCAAGCACTTGTAGAGGCTTGTGCATTGTACCAGCTCTGGCAGTAGTGTAGTTTGTCTGTGGCTTCTGTTTCCATGGATTTGTGTAGAGCCTCGTGCTGGGTAGGTGTGTAGCTGTGGCCGTGAACAGCAGAACCAAGCTCTCCTGCAGCCATCAATACCAGTGACTGGTCTGGGGTGGTCCTTGGTATGGGTGCTGTGCGAGCAAGAAGGGCTTTTGTTTTCCTTTTTCTGTTTGAAGCACGAAGAAGGGAAAACCTTCTCTCCCCTTGTATCCAGAGGTGGTCAGTGCTGTATGTGCTAACGAGTGAACACTGCTCAGACACTTGTTCCTCCTGCAATTGTCCATCAGATCCAGCTCTGGGTGCCCTTCAGAGCACCCTTCTGCCATTAACCCAGGAACAGGGTTTGGCTGAGAGGCAAAGGGAGGCAAGTCTGGACAGATAAAGTTATTTTGGGGTAGGTACAGAGGAATTCCTCAGACCATCTCACTTGAGTTAAGTTTCAGGCTGCTTCAGCAAGGATTCCTGTGCACTCTGCGTTTTGTACTCCACAGCCTCTAAATGTGGATGTTTTGAGATTATTTATTTAAAATTCTGTGAATTGTTTTTCACTTTATTTTTGTAGGACAACAATGTTGTTAAAATGCAATTGTTTATATAAATAAATTGAAAACATTACCTTTATGGGCTCCTTTGTTTGTGTTTTCCTTCAGCAGTATTTAGGATGGATCAGTTCTTTAATTGAGTACATGGAGAATTACAGGGCATTACTAGTGGCACTAAATTCTCTGGCATGTCAAACCCGAGATGCCTGTAGCTTAAATTGCCCAAATGGAGTGATTTTTGTCCCTTTGGCCTCAAGTGAAAAGAGATTTCACTGTTCTATCCCTGGAGGAGCCAGCTCCTCTTATCTACAGCAGAGATGCCAGCACTGCCCTGGCAGCCTCAAAGGGAAAGTACAATATTGGAGTTGCACAACACCGTCTTGGTGTAACTGACTTCCCTTCCTCACTTCCCTTTTCCCAGGCTAGAACAGTCCCGAGCTGTTTCCTTTCATGCTTGGCATTCTCCAGAAGGAGAAATTGCATTGGGATGCAAGTGACCACTGGACCAGAGCAGGGCTGTGCTTCCTAAAAGCTAGAGCAGGAGCTTGGACAATGCGTCCCTCTTCGAGGCCACCCAGCCTCTTCCCTACGTTTTCACCTCTGGTGAGAAACAAGGGGAAGCTGGGAAGGAGACATCCCAGGGGATCACTGTACTGCCTGTCACTGACCACCTGCACCAGCCTCTGACCAAGTGTCGCCTCAGTCCCCCACGATCATCCCACTGCTGACTGTCCCCAGTACTCCCCCATCCCAGTATTGGTGCCCTGTCCTCTCACAGCCTCTGCCTAGAGACCAACACCAGAGCCACAGTCCTTCACTCTGAGTCACCTTCCTTCCAGCCATCCAAAGTCCTCTTTGGTCCAAGCTCATCCCAGAGTGTCACAGGTCAGTATTCCCAACAACTCTCCAGCCTCAAGAGTGTGACAGCTCTGCCTCTGCTTTGGAGCTCATTTCCATCTCCACAGGCATGCAGTTCCTTTGCATTCCTTCTGTACCCAGGCACCTAAACACCTCCAGCAATTCTCCTCAACACTCAGTTCTCATCACTTCAGTGACCACCTTCAGCCCCAAAAATGCAACATCCTGAGGACCCTTGCAAAAGCATCACTTCAGTGCCTCTCCTGGCCACACTCCAGGCTGTGGGTGAGTGGGGGCAGGTGCCGACCACGTGTGGGGCTTTTTTCCTTTGACACCCAGTCAGCTCATTGTCCCCACAAGTGAATTGCTACGTCCCTGTTTTGGGGGGAAGCTGAGCAAGGGAGGAGTGAAGACAAGGTCAGTGGTTTCAGTGGGGAGGATGGGCAGTGATCAGGTGGCTGCAGGGTCATCCATGGAGAAGGTGTTTTGGGTGACTGCTGCCCTAATTAGGGAAGGGCCAGCCCAGATGGATTCGAGCACGATGGCTGAGATAGCTTGATAGAGGAGGAGCTCCTCCTTCCCTCTGAGCAGGGGCATGTCCTGATGACACAAAAGGCAAGAATGTTCCCCAGAGGAAACCTGCCCTGCCAAATTCTTGCTCCCCAGCCTGGGTTGAGGGAACTGTTTCACCCAAGGCAGTGTGATAAAGGATGGGGAACTCAGCAGGAAGTCCGTCCAGGCTCACGAGAGCTCCGTGCTTTGGGAGCAGGTCACCTCCCATTCCTGCCAAGGGCTTTCCCCAGCATCACTCACTCTGCCCACTGCGTAGGAATTCCTTACATGCACTGAGTCGGAGCCCTGACCAGATTGCGTTCTGCACCTGGGCTGAGCTGAGCTGAGCTGACCTTTACACTGAGCTCTCGAGGCAGCTGCTTTTCCAGATTCCAGAAGACCTTCCTGTAACAAATGGCCGCAAGAAAATACTCCTTTGGTTTTCAGCATCGATCCAGAAAGGTCAACAGGTGGCTTGGCTGGAGAGAGAGACTGAAATAGGTGAACAGCTCTGGAAAGCTTATTGCAAATCTGTGCTGTTTCCTTTGGGAGACCAGGAAGGAAAACACCTAAATGTTGTAGGACTGTATATACAGGACAGAAAAGAGCAGGCTGTAGCTCTATGTTCTAAATATGGAAAAGGAGGTGAACAGAGACATCCTACCCGCTTTGCTAAAAGGCATGAAAAGAGCCACACAAGGCAGAAATGCGATATCCCAAAGGAATATCATAGGGAAAAGACTCCCCTTGGGAAGAGCTGAATGCTCCTCTTTCTTTAATCTGGGATTTCAGTTTGCAACTAACATATGGAGGAGCAACAGGATTGGATTCAATTTGTAATTCTTTCCTCTGATCCTCTTGCTTTTTCCTATTAGCATAAAATCTCTGAATTCTGTGCTTACTTATAGAGTAAGTCCAGATATTTTCATTAATATTGGCAAGATACTGATCACGACCAAAACCAAACGCAACCAAATTTTCCATTCTGCAGTTTTCTTGTCTGAAAATCCTGAGTCCACACTGAAAATCTCAGTGTTCGCTTCCAGCCAAAGCTGGAGAAAGCAGAGCCAGAGCCTGGGCACGTTGGGAGCTGAGCACCTTTGGGAGAGGGAACCTGTTAAAGCTGGTGAGATCTCTCCAGTTTGCCACTGAGAGAGGGCAGGGTACAAAGCACTCCAAATTTGACTCATGCTGGTTACTTTTCGTCCTGCGGGTATTCCCCATCGGAGAGAAAGCAAGGCATGGAAACCCTAAACCTGGGGAAAGAAGGCAAATAATGTTCAAAGCATCTGCTTTCAAACCAACCCACTGCATACCCACTGAGGATCTCTGGATCAATGCCCCATCCCTGGAAGTGTCCAAGGCGAGGCTGGATGGGGCTTGGAGCAAGCTGGACACCTGGAAGTTGCAGGGGAGGTAGAGATGATCTTTAAGGTCCCTTCCAAACCCAGCCAGTCTGGGTTTCTATGATTCTGTTTAGCCCATAGCAGGGCACATCTACAAAAAGTTGAAAATACTTTGCATCGTCTAACCAACTGCAACCCTAATATATATATATATATATATATATGGGTTTTTTTAATGTTAAATTACTTAACACTTACCAGAAGGGCACTGGCAAAACACCAAGTGTCACACAACCAGGAGCATCCTGCTTGCAAGTGCCTCAAGTCTTTACTTAATAGAACCCCAGAATCATGGGCTGAGCTGAGCTGAGCTGACCTTTACACTGAGCTCTCGAGGCAGCTGCTTTTCCAGATTCCAGAAGACCTTCCTGTAACAAATGGCCGCAAGAAAATACTCCTTTGGTTTTCAGCATCGATCCAGAAAGGTCAACAGGTGGCTTGGCTGGAGAGAGAGACTGAAATAGGTGAACAGCTCTGGAAAGCTTATTGCAAATCTGTGCTGTTTCCTTTGGGAGACCAGGAAGGAAAACACCTAAATGTTGTAGGACTGTATATACAGGACAGAAAAGAGCAGGCTGTAGCTCTATGCTCTAAATATGGAAAAGGAGGTGAACAGAGACATCCTACCCGCTTTGCTAAAAGGCATGAAAAGAGCCACACAAGGCAGAAATGCGATATCCCAAAGGAATATCATAGGGAAAAGACTCCCCTTGGGAAGAGCTGAATGCTCCTCTTTCTTTAATCTGGGATTTCAGTTTGCAACTAACATATGGAGGAGCAACAGGATTGGATTCAATTTGTAATTCTTTCCTCTGATCCTCTTGCTTTTTCCTATTAGCATAAAATCTCTGAATTCTGTGCTTACTTATAGAGTAAGTCCAGATATTTTCATTAATATTGGCAAGATACTGATCACGACCAAAACCAAACGCAACCAAATTTTCCATTCTGCAGTTTTCTTGTCTGAAAATCCTGAGTCCACACTGAAAATCTCAGTGTTCGCTTCCAGCCAAAGCTCGAGAAAGCAGAGCCAGAGCCTGGGCACGTTGGGAGCTGAGCACCTTTGGGAGAGGGAACCTGTTAAAGCTGGTGAGATCTCTCCAGTTTGCCACTGAGAGAGGGCAGGGTACAAAGCACTCCAAATTTGACTCATGCTGGTTACTTTTCGTCCTGCGGGTATTCCCCATCGGAGAGAAAGCAAGGCATGGAAACCCTAAACCTGGGGAAAGAAGGCAAATAATGTTCAAAGCATCTGCTTTCAAACCAACCCACTGCATACCCACTGAGGATCTCTGGATCAATGCCCCATCCCTGGAAGTGTCCAAGGCGAGGCTGGATGGGGCTTGGAGCAAGCTGGACACCTGGAAGTTGCAGGGGAGGTAGAGATGATCTTTAAGGTCCCTTCCAAACCCAGCCAGTCTGGGTTTCTATGATTCTGTTTAGCCCATAGCAGGGCACATCTACAAAAAGTTGAAAATACTTTGCATCGTCTAACCAACTGCAACCCTAATATATATATATATATATATATATGGGTTTTTTTAATGTTAAATTACTTAACACTTACCAGAAGGGCACTGGCAAAACACCAAGTGTCACACAACCAGGAGCATCCTGCTTGCAAGTGCCTCAAGTCTTTACTTAATAGAACCCCAGAATCAGTAAGGTTGGAAAAGACCCCCGAGATCAAAGTAGCAGCTCATTCTTTTGTCTCAGGACAAACCCCAAAATCCTTCCAAGGCGCGGTGGGAGTTGCATTCCTGCTCTTTATTTTATTTTCTTGCAGTAACCAGGTGTAGCCCAGGCTCACTCTGAGGTGGATGTAGGTGTGTGCGAGCATCCCTGTCCAAACCTGCCCTGCTGACGGAACTTTAACACCCATTCATTTGCCCCAAAAGTGCCGCATTTGCGGTCGACTTTCCTCTGGGAGCGCCTGAAACCTTTGAAACACACACACCCCAAAATTGCTAAAAGAGTGAAAGCAATGCCCAGGAGTCTGAGCAGCTGTGGGGGTGGGAAGGCCTGTTCCCCAAATGGTCTTATCTTCCTTTCCCCTTTAGAAGATGTACCCAAAGAAATTATTCCATAGGCATTCATCAAGGGAACACTGTACCAGCCACACAGGCCTCAGCTAACAGGGATATCCCTGAATTTACGCTGGCAGGTCCTCAGGGGTGGGAGGTGAAACCAAGACCACGAGAAGCACCACGACTTTGGAGTAAAAACCCAGCAAAAGGATCTTTTAATATGATTTTAAGCACTGAAACTCTGCAGTGAGCCGTGACAGAGCAACAAAACACGGCTGTTCTCCGGCAGCTCCAAAACCCTGCCCTGAGAGCTGGCACAGCTCAGTGCCCTCACAGTTGTGGCTTTCCAGCCTGTTGCCTAGACAAGATTAATTAATCCTGCCTGACAAATAATGGCAGAGTTTCCAAGTAGCAGTGGTAGGTGCTCATTAAAGCAAATCCTGGCTGAGCTGGCGCAGAGGTGAAATAGCAGCTCTTACACAAGGCGGGGATGTTCCGTGTGGTGATGCCATCACATCCAGAGCTATTACGTCCAGAGAGGCAGGGAAGGACAGCCCATTCCACCTAAATCAGGGCTGGGATTTTTATAGCATGGAGAATTTCAGTGAAAGCAGGAAAAAAGAAAACATTTTAAAATTAGGAATGGACTGAATTTTCTGAGTGTCCAATGAATTGGTAGAATTTCAGGCAAACTCAGGATGTGTTTCTGGCAGTGGGACAGTGGACCATCTTTTCACTGCTTGCTAGGTCAAGTGTTCCAGTGTTTGTCATCATAACTGACCCAGGCTGGATGGGGAAAAAAAGATTTCCTAACCTGACCATGAAGATCTTTTTATAAATGAAGAGAAGGATATAGCATCAGTCCAAAAGGAAGATGGCATTATTGTATAGTAAGAAAACTTGGATGTTCTACATAGTCTTCACTCTGTATCAGGAATGGTTTTCATTCAGTTTTAAATTGAATCTCCAGCTCAGTAGGTGGACATGGATAAAACACTGAACTGAGGTTTCCATGTGGTTTTCCTCAGTCTGAAGAAAGAAAAAGGATCCTTATCTCATTTTGAGGAAAATTTGGGGGGCATATGAACACCCTCCATGAAGTTAATGTCTCCCATAACCACAGAACAAATATCAGAACCCTCAAGGAGAGATGAGACTTTGAAAAGTGACTCTGCTTCATCAGAGCCCAGGGGTTTGGTTTATGCCAAAATCAAATTCAGAAATCCTGAAAGCATTTCTGGAGATTTTCTGTCTGACAGTGGAGTGTTCTGGATCACTTAGGAAGGAGGTGCCAAATGTGTAAGGCTTTTCAGTTAAAATATCCCTTTAAATAGAAGAAAAATTAGGGCAGGGAATGGTTCACAGTGAGCCAAGATCAACAGCAGTTCACAGCCAAGTTTTTAAAACCAGCAGCAAAAATAATACCATTTCTCATGTGAATAGAGAATAAAAATCCCCAGGGTTTCTGATTTTTTAGGAAGTTGGTTTCCTCTTTGAAGTCACTTCCTCATTCACCCTTTGTTGCAAATATTTCTCGTAAATCCCTTTAAACCTTCTTTGCAAATAAGTGAACATTTACCACCATTTTCCTTAATATTTGTTTATTCAACTGCCTGGTCTCCAGTGCCTTCAGCTGGCATGTTCGAGGTGGCGTTGCTGAAGTTGCAGATGATTTGCATGACATTGGGCTGCTGTAAACATCATTTGCACGTGCAGTGGCAAGAGAGGTGCAAAGCTCTTTCCCTGTGGAATTTGTTAGAGACTGAAAATGTGCTGGTGTGATTCGACACAAACCAGCACCTTGGGATGCTCGGTGCTCTGAGCCAATCTGAAAAACTCTTCTGCAGCTGTGTATCAGATTTAGAACTGATTCTGGAAAACTCAAGAGCTTGCCTGCATCTCCTGACATTGCAAAAATGGACAGGGAAGCTCCCTAGAAAAGGTTCCCATGAGATTACTGTCACTTCCGATTTCAGCCAGATACTACAAGACCAAACTCCAAAATAGAATTTTAATTCTTTTTAAAATTTTTTGTCCGCTTCACTTAGAGACCAGGAACCAGAAGACAGACTGAGGAGTGACTTCATAATAGCTTGTCTAAGAAAAAAATACATTGAGAGGAGGATGTGCTGCTCCCCATCACATTAAATCTGTTTGCTCATTCTCAGTAACTACAAAATTTACTGGGGGAACTGGAAGTCAAGTAAATCATCTTGAGTGACTAATAAAATTTTTATTTATTTGCCTCTAGCTTCATTTTCATGAGAAGATCCTTCCTTTAAAAAAGAAGCTACATTACTCATGAATCAGTACCTGAATGGGTAGGCAACATGGGAGGTTACGAATAAGATTCTTTATTATTAAAGGGCCATAAATGTGCACACTTTGACAGAGCAATCCATCATTGCCTGACTTGCACAGAGCCAGCCCCACCTTCCAGTTCACAGCCACGCTCAATTCTCCTCAAATCAAATTCTTCTTACTCCACTGGTGATATTTAATCAAAAATAATTTAATGGCTGCACACTTTGAGTCCCCTAACTAGCCCCCTCCTCGTTTCCCCTCCCTGCCTCTCATAACCCTGACAGGGCACAGACTCCAAGGTGATAAGAAGTAAAGTGCATTTACTCATAAAACAAGTTCATACAAGTCAATTTTTCTGCAAATTTTGCTTTTTAATTTTATTGAGCTGGTTTTCACCAATCTAAAACCTATCTAAAAGCTTTAAAAGGTCAAAATTTGGACTTGGAGCCCACTAATTTTTTTTTTTTTTCCAGACAACGCTTTTCCAGTTCTATCCTCAGACCTATTTTTTAAAGAGGAATACAGTGACCATTCCCAGGGGAGAGCTGCTTTATGTTTATTGCTTTTTAGGTAAGAGCTGAAGCGTGTCTCCAAATCCAATATGAAAAGTTGTAACAAACATCTTCCAAGTTTTATCCTCATAATTTAAACTACTCCTCTGCAGACTGTGATAAAGTCTCTTTTAGGCTTCTTGTTTAGTATTTAAACAAGGATGTATGTTTAGTACTTCAGCAAGCATAAATTGTAATAAAAAGAACATTTTTGATTTAGAATAGAATATCACATAGAGATGTTGCAACGAATAAAAGTAAAGTTTGAAGTAATTACAGACCTATTGAGATAAAGAACTGCATGTCAGGCAATAAACAGCTTCAGCCCTACTTCACAATGATATCAGAAGTCAGAACAGGTGCAATGAAACCAATTTTAAAATAAATAAATATATAAATGGTAACAGGGGAACTCAATAGGAAAAATCTATGGGAGGGCAGTGCTGAGGTTGCCCTGGGTGAGTGCAGCATTGAGAAAAGCAAAGGGGGATTTTACTCGCAAATTCATTTTTTCTTTTTTTGTAAAAAAAAAAAAGTATTTATGATCTCCTTACAATATCCCCACAGGGATAGCCAAATTCTTAACCTTCCCATCCCTAAACACAAAGTCATAGGATCCTGGAATGATTTGGATCTTCTCGTCCCACCCCCCTGCACTGTCTGCAGACACAAGGATGGAGTTGCTCTGTTCAGATGCCATGGGCCACAGCCAGCACTGAGGACTCAAGCTGGGCCCTGGACTTCTCCTGATCTCCAACAAAAGCATCTTTAAGGGGAAGTTTATTTTTCTCTGTAACATTACGCATCTCGAGTGGACTCAGGATGAGTAAGGAGCAGACGAGTGTGGAGCTGCATTCACCCAGAGCTGGAATCCCCTTCTCCCCCCGCCCTGCCATAGCAAACAGGAGTTCATTTCCATCTCTTTTGTGTCCTGGGAAGCAAGGAAACCTCTCAGCTTGAGCCCATGGAAATTTTCACACAAATCTGTACTTTGTTGGAATGTAATACTTCGGAGACAAGCCAAGTTGAACTAAGGTGTCCTTGGGAAGTATTTCTCTGGTCTAGCAAGGAATGTGTTGGTCAAATCACAGCTGAGGCCTTCCCCCTCCCCTCCATCTGCCAGAGAGAGCAGAGGTTTAACCTCTCTTGGAGGCTCTTGGGCCAGTGCTTGGGATCAGCTTTTGTAATGCCTCAATCCTCCACGTAAGTACATTAACTCCCAATAAAATCACTGTTTCAGGGTCACTCTTTCCCCATCAATTCCTTCCTTTCATTTAAAAAACCCCACAACTTAAAGTTTCCATTTCTCTTCTGCCATAAAAGGGGAAAATTTTTGTAGGATGACAGATCTTCTCCTGCCTACCACTAGTCCTGGAACAGAGTTCTTTGGCCCACTTGGCAGAGAGAGCATCACCTGGATAGTGTATTCCCAGGGCCACAATGCTCTAAAAGGAAACAAAAGGCCAAAATATGATTGCACCACTTGGATCATATTTCTTCAATTATCATAGAAAAAAAAAGATGTTTGACATGGTATGTATAAGTTGTTTGAGGTTTGAAAGCCTAAGGAAAATTAAGATATTTAATGCTGCCCTCAAACAAACTGGGACAAGGAGAAAGGTTTTAAAATTCCCCTATATGCAAAGTGGAGCCATTGTCAAGCACAAAAAGTCACATTAGAGCACAGCAAAAGTTCCTCTGGGAAGCAACTCAAATTTATTTAAATTGGGTAGGGAAAACCCTACCAATTTGTTTGTTCTGATTGTGATGTCAGCCTGTGAAGGTGTGTGAAGATACAGACACCAACCCGTTCATACTTCCGAGCCCTACGTGGCGTATCCGATGCACTCCAGGAGGGCAGGATGTGAGGGGTGCTGGCTCTGCTATGGCACCGCAGCTCCCTCCTCCCCTCCTTCCTAGAGCCTGGTGCAGAACAGAGCTCTGGAATGCTGGGGAGATGCAGCCAATCGCAGACCCAGCCCTGGAGTCACCGAGCAGAGCCCAGTCACAGAGTGGTCCCCGCACAGGGAACGGGGCAGTCCATGGTCTGACAGAAAAGGGAGACTCGGGCTTCCTGAGGGGTCAGGAAAGATCTCAGAGTCATGAGACACTTGGGAGTATTAGCAAAACCCAGCCCTTTGTGTGATACCGTGGTCCTTGGGGCTCCCACCATGGGGCTGGGGGTGCTGGGAACAGCACAGTGGGAGGGTCACCCCAGCACATCCCTAGTGTGAGAAAAGCCCTGGCACCTTCTGTGCACCTCTCAAAGGACACCCCTACATGACACCATGTTGAGCACATCACCCAGGGGTTCATGGACACCAGAGAAGAGGGAGAGAAGCACAGATAAGAGCCCTGCTGCTGCCTAAAGTCAGCGGGGCTGACCTCGGGTGTCCTGGCAGCAAGACTACTGTGGAGCTTTAAATTGAGAGGCTGGACAAGGGAGGCACCTCCTGGATGAGGGCAGAAGAGCTCCCTGCTCCCTCCTGACATTCCCAGTGTTTCCTCACACCCCTCTCCTCTAGCAGAACTCTCTCCAGGCACAAGGATCTAGAGAAGTTTCCTGGAAAGGCTGTGCAGAGCAGGCACACATTTAATTGCCAGCTTCACTGCTTGGCTCAGTGCCTTTGGAAGAACTCCACGACCTCACTTGGTTGAGCTCAAGACCCATTACCACAGTGTGGGGATGAACCCCAGAAATGCATCCTCTGGGGTGGAGAGGTTGTAGAAGAAGGATATGGGAAAGGGCACTGCACTGAGAGCTTGTCCATCAGGGTCTGCCAAAGGATTCATTTTGGTAGACATTGCTGCGTGGAAAAGCAATTTGGAGCCCTTAGAGCTGGTGTTAACTTTGTCCATGTTGGGCAGACCTTGTAAGGACCTGGACTAACATCTTTGCTTTGTTAAACTTGTTATTGTTCATTACACTCGCTTACGCACAGACTTCTTCAGAATTTAGATGCCTGTAGCCCTGTGCCTTGTTGTGTGTTCATGGGTAGCTCCTGAGAGTTAACACCAGCCTGAAGTGGGAACTGCTCCACAACTGCAGGAGGAACATCTCAGCAGCCTTTCCTTAATGGTCTCAAGCATCAGCCCTTTGTCATCAGTTCTCCCACCTCCTCCATTAATGCAGTGCTCCATTAACTATCATTATTTATATTCTCCTGGTGCCCAGAGGCCTCCATGGGCAGCAGCTCTTGTGGTCCAGAAACAAAAAGTAGCAACACAGACCCTCATGTGAAGAGCTTCCTTTTCAGAAAGACACAGCTCAGCAGAGAAACAAATCATCCGAAGTGTGGTGGCTTTCCTCGTGTAGGAAAAAAATATCACAAGGAGACAGAGTCAAAGATGGAGCTAAGGAGGAAGGGAACAGAAGTGATGAAGAGAAAGCATAGGAAGAAGAGAAAAAAGGAAGGAGGGCAATGGAGGACAGGGAAGGCTCTGAGAAGTGTAAACATCAGAGGCACATGAAAGTGGGCAAACAATCACCGAGCAGGAGCAGCCAGCAGCGGACATGGCATGGTGTCCACACTCCCAGCTGGGCAAGGTCATCAGGGATGGGAGCAGGAAGGGCCGGCAGATGTGGACATTCAGCTGTCCCCAAGGAGCTCCAGGTGCCTCCACGGAGCCCCAGCTGCCTCCAAGGACAGCCCCCCTGGGCCAGCTCGCCCAGCACATCTGCAGGGCCACCATGGGGCTTCCCGCCCTCCCTTCACTGCCTCTGCTTTCCAGTGCTTCCCTGCTCTTTGTTTTCTTTTCCTTTCCCTTTTACGGAAGAGCCCTTGGTTCTGATGGTTCTCCCAAAGAGATTTGTCTCTCAGGGCCAGCACAGCTCCTTTTGACAAATCCCAGGAATTTTTTCCCGCTGAGGAAGGAGGCAAACCCACGGCCCACCTCCTGTCTGATCCTTCTCCGGCTGCCTTGCGAATACAACTGAGCTGTGACTCAGAAGACAAAAAAAGAGCCTTTTCTCCCCAGTGTAGTCAGTGGACAGAGCTGTGCACCTACAGAGGATGATTCAGACCAACTTGGATGTGTAAAACCTTCCGCTTTTTGGAAAAACTTCTGAAATCGTCTGAAATCGTAAAGCTCCCTATGGCTGCCTAAATCATCTGTGACTTACACTAAAGCAGAGGAGGGAGAAATACGGGCTGGGGCGCTTGGTAGTGGCGGAATACAATGAAAATTTCATGGTTCCTCCTTACATTACATCAAATTACATCAAAGCTGGACCTATGAGCCTTTTGGATCCCTTCCAACTCAGGATATTCTGCGATTCTATGATTCCACATAATGCGGAATTGTAACTTTCCTGGCTTTTAGAGGGATTTGAATGTACAGAATATCAAAAAAAGATAAAAATTATGAAGGTAGAAACTGTTTATATCCTCTCATGCTGTCACTTACGCAGGAAGAAAGTACCCAGAGCGAAACATTTTATGGGGAGAATAAAGAAGAAGAGCATAATCACCCCATTTCAAGTGAGAAGTATTGAGAGAATCCCAATAAAGTGGAATCGCTCCAGTTCGGAGCCAAAACACTACGAGATGAGGGTTAGGAAGACCTTGTGAAAGGCTTAGAGAGCCAGGAGTTGTATCACAGTGCTTGGAAAGCTTCTCGCAGCCCCATCCCTCTTTGTCCAGCTCCAGAGGAGTGGCGTAACACCACTCTTGTTCCAGCACTTTGGAACAGCACCAATGATTTCTTTTGTTGGTTTTTTTTTCAGTTCCTGGACTCTGACGTTGTCTGGCGCTGGTTGGTGAAGAAAGTGTGAGTTCCTGGGAAAGGTGGGGATGCAGACGGATGGGATTCCCATGTGCTGCTCTGCTCGGTGTGACACGGCGCTAGCGCAGCACACCCAGACCTGGCTCGGACTCCAAGCAAGGCTTTTTCCTTCCATCCCAGAAAAAGAAAGCCTTTAGTGACCCCAGCTAATCGTAGCTGCCTGGCAAAATGTGATTTATCTGCTATACTTTTACCCATTACCACCCCACCTGAAGTACCCTAAATGAGGAGTGCAGTAACGCTACATATCATATAGAGTATGGACATGTTATAAACTACTTAAATCCAGGAAAAGGACTTTTAACAACACCACCTGAAAGGTTTCTAAGAGCAGTGGATTACGTGTATAATGTATTTACACATGTAAATGTCATCCACTGCTGCTGACCTGTTCTGATTCAATGGATTGCGTACATCAAAAGCCTGAATTAAGAGAAGCTTCACCTTCACAACGGATTTCTCTGCCTGCTGTGAATCATCGACTCCAAATCTTTCTTTGACCAGAAGCAGACAGCAGGGCTGGCCAGCAGACAGCTTAGGTGTGCGTAAGCAAGTTTAGCACAATGAGGCAATTCTGGATCCAAAGCCTGAAGCCCATTCAAATATTCCTGCTCTCACTCCTGATGGGAAAACCCTATTTCACTGGTATTAGTGTGGCATCTGTGTGTTCATCCCACAGGCTGAAATGAAATAATCTGTAACTGCTTCTCCATGAGCTTAAATCCTTAAAGGAAATACCAAAGACAGGCTAACTTTTGAAACTGATGATAGAGGGGAAAAATTCCATTCAGGATCATCAGGAGAAGCCATTAGAGGCCTGAGGTAATTTACTCCCAGGCACCAGGACATGTGTGCACTTCTCCAGGTTTCTTGCCTTCATGAGCACTGTCTAGGTGACGAAATGCTCGCAGGACAGCACAGGGCAAAGTTTTGGCAACAGAATTCATTTTCCTAGTCAGTTTGGCCTTGCATGCCTGGTAGAAATATGACAAAAACTCAGGTTGTCACCTGAAGAGACCCAATCTCGATGTTGGCAGCTGGCCATTTTGCAGATGTAGACAAAAGATCTGTGTGGAAGTCAAGTGCCGTGGACAAAGTCATGCTAGCACCTGAGACACTTGGATATATTCATTAGATTAGATTAGATTAGATTAGATTAGCTCAGTTGGTCAGAGCATGGTGCTGATAACACCAAGGTTTTCCGGTAGATCTGTGTAGAGCCATTCACTGAAGAGTTGGACTTGATGATCCTTGTGGGTCCCTTCCAACTCAGAATATTTATGATAATAAAGTTAGTGGGAAATGTGCCATTCTGTGATATATTATATTATATTATATTATATTATATTATATTGTATTATATTATATATTGTTTGGAAGAGAGCTGGTGGGAGAAACTGGCTTCTAGGAAAACCCAGTCTGGAAGGGACCTCAGGAAGACCCTGGTCCAACCTGCAGCTCAAAGCAGGTCACCTCTAGGGTCAGCCCAGAGCTTCACCCATGACGCAGATATGAGCGGGTGGCATTTGGAAGGTGACTGGCACTGGAGTAGTCATTGCTTCTCCTGACCCAGCTTGAGGCCTATTCAGCTCGCCTGATGCAATTCTAAAACAAAAGGATGACATTTTCCACACAACTTGTAAAGCTGCACGACATTTTGGTGTAATGGCAAAGCCCAGAGTATAAATAGATGTAATAATTAGTTGGATGAATGGAAGAAGGGCCATTCATTGATTAGTAACAATAAATAAATGCAAGTCAGTATGGTCACCCCCGCTCTGTGGGCCTGCGCTGGGGGCACAAGCAAAATCCTGCAAACAAGAATTGCTGCCATAGGTAGAGGACCAACAAATGTAAGTGTCTGCAGCCTCAGCTACTCTGCTCTCCTAAAAGCTTTTTCCAAGGCAGGGACGTGAGCGCTGGCACCGTCAGCACGCCAGTGCCATGCAGGGCTTTCCTTCTGCAACGACACTTGTCTGCTTCTGCCCAAAACGCCCCTCCCTGGGTGAGAACCGACCCAAGACCATATTCCAATGAAATTCCATTTATGCCACCAAGTTATTACAGAACCCGCATTAGCTCACACAAAACTTTCACAAATCCATATTTTTAAGGACTTAACGTGTTCACAAAAGTATTGTTCATGGTGGCAGGCTATAAAACTGTGCAATAACCTGCCAAGGGAAATTTCAGAAAATTTCTCATCTGAGTCATCTCCATCAAGGGCATGAAACAGAGAAAACCTTTGAAACAAATTACCGGTTTCTGGGTTGGAAAAATGACCAACACCCCACCACACACACACACCAGTGAAGTAAGATCTTTCACATCCCTGGCTTTTGTTTCTCTGTTGTTGTCCACACTACTGACTCACTCCTGTGGCATGGCCGAGAAAAAAGCCTGTCACACATGGCACATCAACAACAGCAGGGAATTCCAACATTTTCATCTTGGGGTTGTTGCAATTCAAAGAAAAATAGGCTTTTAAGAGTTCCTGTAGAGTAGAAATTCTCTAAAAAGAGATTTCATAAATGCTAGCATCAGGAATAATGAGAAATAAGGGTAGCTGTGATGGATTTCAGCAGCTGTTGATGGATTTCATCATCTTCTTGCTTTGGTCATGCAGCAGTGATGCAGCTCGACACTGTCTCATAACAAGACTTGTTACAAAAAAATGACTTAATTTAAATTCCTGTTCACACTCATGTGCTCACTCACAAATCACAGAATCCCAGACTGGTTTGAGTTGGAATGACCTTAAAGCTCTTCTAGTTCCACACTCTGCCATGGGCAGGGACACCTGCTTGCTCCAAGCCCTGTCCAACCTGGCTGTGAACAGTTCCAGGGATGGGGCAGCCACGGCTTCCTAATTAGTTAATTAACAAATTCAATTCTCTGTATCTGAGGAGCTAATAAATACGTGCCTAGAAGTATATGAAAACATATGAATCATCTGTCCAAGTGCCACATACTCAAAAACTGCAGGAACTAGAACCAAATATTTATAGGAAGTGCCTCCCTCTAAAGAGGGAAGGTAACAGAGCACAGAAAATCCTTTAATTCTTTATTTAATTTCCTTGGTGCTCAAGCACCTCCTTCTTGGGCAGGCTTCGTTTCCATACAATGGAAATCAAACTGTTGGCCACTAAGCAGCAGCACAGGCCTGTTTACTTTGAAAAGGAACTCTGCAAAGCCATGGACCGATATCTTGTGCTCTCCTGAGGTTTCGGTGTTTACCGGGTGGCTCACATGGTAGGTATGTAAACATGGATTAATCCATTAGACAAGAATGTATACAAAAAAATGACTTTATTTCACTAATTTCCCCTTGGACTTGGCATGTAAATGTCACCATGGCCACAGCAAAAATGTCCAGGGATCTTCCCAGGCCTGCAGAATATCAACAGCATCATGTAATCAGATCAGAGTCAAACTCTGCCTTCTAGAATAAACACTTTTTAAAACTTTTTTTCATGTGTAAACAAAGTTTTTAGGCTTCTTCACTTCTATAAACATCCATGGCAGCTCTAAATACTCTCACCTGGCAACCCCTGATTCAGTAGCACCACTTACAGGAGAATACTCATCCAAATACCATCTTGATTATTTACAGGGTTAATAACCCGGTGAGAAGCTGAAGACACAGTGCTCCCCCAGTACAATGAGAAAGCAGAAATTCAAGTGTCACAATGTGCCTTTAGGTCTGAATAGAGGAGGAAATCTCTGCATTGAGATGTTTTCTCTGTTCGCAACTGAAAGCAAGTTCTCACAAAAATAGGAAGTCTGGTCTGGGGATATGGAAGTCCATGGCAGCCTGGTCTACACTGAGCTCCAGACCGAGGAGGGAGCACACAGAGCTGGGAGCAGGGACAGGCTGCAAAGGAAGGGACTGGGACCCATGGCCCAGGCGTGCAGGGGTGTCATCAGGAAGGCCACAGCTCCAGGGACTGGGCCAAGGGCAGCAAGAAGAATTTCTAAACCTACATGGGCGGTAAAGCTGGACAAGGAAAACGAGTCTGAGATGGGGCAGTGACTGTTGATGCAGGTGGGAATGAGGGACTCTGTCTACTTTGCCTCACTGTTCACCAGGAAGATCTCCAGGCTCCAGAGCTTAGAGATGGGGCTCAAGGAGGAGAGGATACACCAGTGCTAGAAGGGAATTGAGTCAGGGTCTCTCAAGAAACCTTCTCCCATAAAGTCTGTGGGACCTGATGGGTGGCATCCACTGGTGCCCAGAGTGCTGGCTGGTGTTCTTGCATGACCTGTCCATTATCTTTGAAAGGTCATGGAGATCAGGGAAGGACCCAGGGGATGGACAAGGCAAATGTCCCTCCTGGGGTCTGTTCTCTGCAAAAAGATAAAGGAGGGTGGGGAAAGTAAATTGTATCATGGAGTCCCAGAATGCTTTGGGTTGGGAGGGACCTTAAAAAGCCCATCCAGTGCCACCCCCTGCCATAGGCAGGGACACCTTCCACTAGCCCACATTGCTCCAAGCCCTGTCCAGCCTGGCCTTGGACACTCCCAGGGATCCAGGGGCAGCCACAGCTTCTCTGGGCACCCTGTGCCAGGGCCTCCTCACCCCCACAGGGAACAATTCCTTCCATGTATTGAACCTAAATTTCCCCTCAGTCAGTTTGAATGCATTCAAAGGATTCAAACAGACCTGAAACTTCTCCCGCTCTTTCACAATTTTTTTAAGCAATGACATCACTAAAGAAGTTGCAATCAGAAGAACGAATTTTACTTTAATTTCGTTGCCTGCAGCCATTGCATGTTATGTTGCAATTCATTTCACTCTGTAATGCTTCCTGTTACAGTAGCTGGTGTAAATCACCCCCATTTTGTTTATAATGTGCATAAAAACATTCTTCATACATAATAATTCCACAACCAGCATTAAAAACAGGTGGATTTCATTTAATCCCTTGACCAGTCACTGACGACAATTAAACAGGCCATAAAAAAAGTAAATAAAAATACTTTGGCCATCCACGGTTTAAGGAATTTGTTTTCTTTTACATCCTGCCTGGGGCAAGGGGAAAAATATTTAATTCAAGTGATTTTCCTTTAAGGCTTTAGCAAGGACAATAGGAATTATGCAACGCAGCCTCTGAATGTGCAGTGTCCTTAAAACAAACTCTGCAGAGTCTTGAAAAGAAATGCAGGGGGAAAAAAGGAGTGTTGTCTCAGGAAGGAAAAGTTCCTGTAGTTCCTATTGCCTGGCACAGAGAGGGAAGCCACGTCCACAAAGCAGATCCTGGAACTCTTCTCACCCCAGCTCCCAACCATCCGTGCACTCACTGGGGCCTGGCTGGAATTTTCTTGGGGGGTGTTTCTTGCTATTCAAACGCAGAACATTTTAATGTAGTTTTAGTTTTGTTGGCATCTACTCACTCTACCTATGAGACAAGCAGAGCAACAACAGTGGATTTGAGGCCCAGACCTCAGATGGGCTTGAGGGTCCCCAGGCTGAGCAGGATTATCAGCTCAGGAATTGATTAGGATCGGGAGCTAAAGTGGCCGTTTGGACACGAGGGCTGACCCTCACCACTCATTCCAGGCAGGAGGAAGGTACAATGTGCTCCCAGGGCTGGCTCCATCCATGGAGGCTCTCAAGACCCAGCTGGTGCCAGTCCTGAGCGACCTGGTCTGACCCAGAGCTGACCTGCTTTGAGGGGGGGTTGGACAGGGACCTCCTGAGGTCACCTCCAGGCCGAGTGATCCTGTGACCCCCTGGCACAGACAGGGTGCCCTGTGCGTCGGTCACTCAGTGCTCACAGTGTGTCACCAATCTTTGACACAGCTGACTTCCTGCACTTGTGCAGAGCCATTTCCCTGCAGGATACACGATCCAGGAGCAGGATCCTTGGGCCGACCACGCCAGCAGCTTCCTCACGCTTACACAACCAGTGACTTACGAGGAGTTACGCACTGTCCATCCTTTCAGCTTCCATGAATGAAATACCGGTTTTCATGGATTTACAGCCCTTTCCCATGACCAAACGCAGTCACTGGTTGGATGTGTTAACCTCTGCTGCAATACCCAGTACTGGTCATGCAGTTATTAGTGGTCTGTTAAACGTGCATCCATTTTCTGTGTAACTGGGGGGAAAAATAGCTGTATAAAGGTCAGACCCTGCTTTTCAGCTCTGATCCAAACAGTGACCCACATTTTCATTGCCATAACTAGCTTTGTACATGAACAGGATCTGGGAAACCCTTAAATCCCCTTAAAGGCCATGGAGAAAAAGAAATGCTGAAATTGCAATCCAAAAAATTCCTCCGGTCTCCAGGAGCAGAAGGAGCAGCCCCATGTTGATCATTTCCAAAGTCCATGGCAGGGACAACACCTGGTCTCAACATGTTCTAGGATAACTTCCAGGGTGCTCTGCTCCTTCAGCCCTCATGATTTGCTGATAGACATTGGCTTTGCAATAGCTAAATCCTTGGAAAGAAAAGTATTTTGGTTCAATGCTTGAGGAATCCAGATTTTCTGCACACCATGCTGAACTCTGGCACCTGTATGTAGATCCCTGACAGCAGCATGAGGGGGAAGGAATTACAGTCACTGGATTCCTGCAGCCATGGCCGTGTGGAAAGTTCATGTGATCCACCTCAGCAGCCAACAGCAAAGGCGTTTTTGACCAACAGAAGCAAAAGCCTAGAGAAATCTGCCTCAACAAGTGACATTTATGGGTGTCTGAGACATCAGGTTGGCTTCAGCAGGTGTTGGAAAAGTGTTTGCTCTCGCTGAGCTCCATCACCCGCTGCAGACACATTTTGCAAGGGGCTGCCCACACTACAACCACAAGTACCACGGAGGCCTGGAAACTCTTGCATCCCTTTTCTTTGCTAGGAAAAAGCTCCCTTGATTGAGGTCATCAGCTCAGAACAGACAGACCAGAAGAACTTGAAACTTGATTCCAGCCCCACCGCAGCTCACAAGACCTCATATCAAGCCCACGTGGGGTTGTTATCAAGCTCAAGTTACTCAAGAGAACAAGCTGTTCACTGGACTGGTTTGCATATACACCCCTCACTCTGCCTTTCCTCTCAGATCCTTTTTATAAAGTACTGGAAGTGTTTCCTTGTGCATGAACTCCCTGTTCTGAACCCAGCAATTGCACTTATTTGGCTTTTCTGAGTCTTTGATAAGGTACATGGAAGGGTTTCATGAACCCCAAATCTCTCCCTCCATATGATTCCATAAGGTTGGTGGATAAGGTTGTTCCTAGAGGCATTAAAGGCTCTCCTTCTCTAATATCTGCATTTCAATCAAGTTATTCATATCATCAAGGGTTGAACTTGCACAGCGAGTTCTACACACTAGTAAAAGTGCAATAAACCATTTTCCCTGGCTCTGTCCTTAACCAGAGCAGAAAGTGTAGGAAAATGCAAGTGATTTGGACCTTTTGAGCAGTTTTTGTGCCCGTTTGTTTGCTGATGCTTGACAAATACTTTAATGCCTGACCAAGCTTCACTTCCATTTTTCTAATGCTTTATTTATATGGAAAGAATCAGAATAGGCTGGTTTTGTTATGAAAATCTTCCCTGTTTCTTAAGGCAAGTTAGGACCAGTTTTTAAATATCCTCCACTGTGAATCTGGGTATAAAGGAGCCAGCTAGCCCTCTGAAAGGAAATCACTGGATGACCAACAGGGTTCAAAGTCTCCAGCCCTCCCACTGTGTTATATACCATGGTTTGCCATTGCATAGAATTGACATATTCTCTTCATCCAGCAGGTTATGGGAAGCTACAGCAAAGACCTGGCCATTTCCAGTGTCTGGGACTGTGGGACAGGCAAGGGAAAGCTTCCCAAAATCACGCAGCTGTTGCAGACTTTAGTAGGATTTTAGAAGAAGAGCGGAAGCTCCATTCATGCTCTCCTCAAATGGGAGTTAAAGGTAATATTTTTATTAATTCGGGGAAATATAAACAGTTCCTCAACAGACTGGCTGCATGCAAGCAGTGACTAGGAGAAAGGGGAACCCCTGAATTTCCTGGAGAGGGTTTCTCTAGCCAGCCAAGGGGCTGATGCAAGATGCCTGAAGCTTGCACATGCTGTCAGTGCACGATCACTGCTATGCCAAGCACTGCTCTGTGCCTACGCACTCACAGGGGCACTTCCTGGGC
Source organism: Ifrita kowaldi (assembly GCA_013398055.1). Classification (NCBI taxonomy): domain Eukaryota; kingdom Metazoa; phylum Chordata; class Aves; order Passeriformes; family Cinclosomatidae; genus Ifrita; species Ifrita kowaldi. The sequence continues at coordinate 123,630 of VZRS01003385.1, read as the reverse complement.
TGCCTGGGTGTTTCCAAGCCTTCCTGACTCCCAGTGAGGAGAGGAAACAGCTGTTTTCCTTCACCCTTTAACCTGCTGTGTGGGGAGAGGGGTCAGGAGTGTGGGGGCTGTCAGGCTTTGCTGGGCAGGGAGCACCATGGTGGAACAGCACTGGCACCAACACCAGCCAGCCTGGAGAGAGGAGACAGGGCTGGGCTCACTGAGGGCTGCAGCTTCTCCTTAGGGACAGCTCCGATCTCTGCTCCCTGTGACAGGGACAGGACCCAGGGAATGGCTGGAGCTGTGCCAGGGCAGGGTCAGGCTGGAGATCAGGGAAAGGTTCTTCCCCCAGAGGGTGCTGGGCACTGCCCAGGCTCCCCAGGGAACGGGCACAGCCCCGAGGCTGCCAGAGCTCCAGGAGTGTTTGGACAGCGCTGCCAGGGATGCCCAGGGTGGGATTGTTGGGGTGTCTGTGCAGGGACTGGATCCATGATCCTGGTAGGTCCCTTCCCACTGAGGATATTCTTTTATTCTGTGACTCTGTGAATCAGACTTACATATGGTCCATGCCACAGCACCCTTGTCTAACAAACAGAGAGGCCTCCAGGAGGGCATCCTGGATGGATCCTGGTGGAAAAAGCCACAGATTAACATGAGGCATTGGGAGACTCATCTGGAGAGGCTGTTATTGACACAAATCCTCACATCAACCTCCTACAGGACCCTTAAAGTCAAAATTACCACGTATTTCCTGGAAAAGTAACACCAAGACATGATGCAAAGGTTATTTGGTGGGTGAGACTTCCCAGAAAAATCTCCGTTACCTTGTGTTTGAGAGATCACCAAGGTAAAGCATGTCCCAGGGAGAAGCCTGCTGGACACCTCTGGCACAGCTGAGCTTGTCCCCCAGGCAGTGACCCTATGGCCCCACTGGCCACAGCAGCAGCCGCTGTGCTGACACCCCGGATGCACTCTGGAAATTTTCCACGCTTCGGAGAATCGTCCCCCAAAGGCCGATGCAACTGAAGTGGTGCTTTTTGTGCATCAATCAACATGAAGCCTTTGGCACTGGCTCAGTGGAAGTTACCCAGAGGAGATGTGCTGATCCCCTTCCTCTCCCACTGGGATCGGGAATCCCCAAACTGCTCATCTCCTTGTACGGGCAGCACAGGAACAGTCCTGGCTGGGAACGTGGAGTTTCAGCCTTTTCTCCCTAATTTGCAAACACTTTTCACAGAAGAAGATTTCTTGTGCATGACTGTCACCACAAAACCTCATATACAATTTTGGTGTCACAATCCTGGGGTTTAACCCCAAACTCCTGGAAGTGTGCCGTAAATACAGCGGTGGGGACATGGATGCACCTTGGCTGACGTGTTGCCAAGGAGAAGGGGAAAACCACTGTCTGCAAGTGGAGGATAATTGTTGGAACTGCTGCAGTTCATGCAAATCTTTTCCAATAAGAAGAAGGTCCCTTTATAAGAAAGGCATTTAGAAAGCTTCACTGAGGCTGAACTCTGAAGCAGAAGTTATGCTGAAATACAAGTTGGGCTGCTGACTTCCTGGTAAAATTCAGACTAAAAACTAGATGGAGAATTTTTCAAAATTAAGATATGATCCCAGAGCTGGAGCCCCTCTGCTCTGGAGCCAGGCTGGGAGAGCTGGGGGTGTTCACCTGGAGAAGAGAAGCCTCCAGGGAGACCTTAGTGATCGGACAAGGGGCAGTGGCTTCCCACTGCCAGAGGGCAGGGTTAGATGGGATATTGGGAAGGAATTGTTCCCTGTGAGGGTGGGCAGGCACCAGCACAGGGCGCCCAGAGAAGCTGTGGCTGCCCCTGGATCCCTGGCAGTGTCCAAGGCCAGGTTGGATGGGGCTTGGAGCCACCTGGGCTAGTGGAAGGTGTCCCTGCCCGTGGCAGGGAGTGGCACTGGATGAGTTTTTAGATCCTTTCCAACTCAAACTAGCCTGGATTCCATGATGCGTTGAATCATTGTGGGGTTTTACAGTAGAGGTTTGTTGGCTGTGATCTCTGACATGTAGGATTTTAACCTCCAATCTGAGCATGGAGCGCACTCAAAATATGCACACATCAATGAGGGACAACTCGTTGAACACATTAATGAAGAGTTTGGCTCAAAAGTTTACAGCCAAATATGGATTTCAACCATCAACAATTCCCTGTTTCTGACACTACAGTGGCTGGGGAAGGAAGTTATGAAACTAATGAACAATCTTTGGGTTCCCTCTTTGAAACAGTTTGAATTAGGGAGCTTGAAGGCAAAGTTAGAGAATATGAACCAACCAAAGCAAAAGATCATTTGCATATTTGTGATGGAAAAAAGTGTATATTTCCAGCTGTGGAATAGGACCGTTGCACTGCCAGTCCCCCACGAAAAGTGCAGCACAAATTTTCACACCTCCTGGACCAGACATTCACCTTCCTTCCAGGATTGGAAGCAGGGGAGGAGGAAAGCCACCTTTTCGTGACTTTTACTTTCCAAACCCACCAGCAATCTGTGTTGTCTGCTTTTATCACTGTACGTCTGAAACAGCCTCAGCTCCTCAAGCAGGTGCTCTCACAGGTCAAACCTATTTCTACTCATTTTTACCCTTTCGGAGAAGAGAATTCCTTTTGTTGGTGCTTCTACAACCAGCAGCTACCAAAGAATTTATCCTTCACTGCAATTATTTGTAGAGCTAAGATTTTTATGCACACAGGTCTAGTTGACTATTCATAATTATTAAAAAAAGCATCTTTTCAATTCAGTCCTTCACTGTAAAGCTCAAACGTGAAAGCGTGGAGACATATGGAAATCCCAAAGCTGTATGGAAAAATCCCAATATTTATAGTAAAATTATTTGCAGACCCAAACTGCTCTGAGTGGAATTCATGGTCAATAATTTTTCTCAATGAGACTGAGCAGCTGAAGTCCTGAACTCCCTTTCACAGTGTTGGTTTGGGGGTAGAATGATCAGGTGTAGGCACCACACTCACCCCTGAGATTTACCCTGCAACTCCCGTCCTCCAGCTGCAGATCCCAACATCTCCCATTGAACTGGAAAAGATACCATAACTATCTGGAGAATGACCCAATTTCCCAGTGGCCAGAGCAACAGAGCCCTGCAGACCTATCCAATTATGTGATTTGATTCACGTACTCCATGAGCTATGTGGGCTGAGGGAAAAACCCCAGTGCTTCTGAGACATCCATCCATCCATCACCCAGCTGTTAATCCAGATGGGATTGTCCGGCTGTCCCAACGGCACCTCCTCAGCCCTGCATTGTTCAGCCTGTCCTGGATTTCAACAGTGACTCAAAATGTAGCCAGTGGCTTCTGGGATGCTGAAAATGCAAATGGGGAAAGGTCAAATGATCCCACCCCTGTGTGCTCTTTCCTGGTGGGGAAGGCATGGAAAAGGCTCGTGGGACATGGAACACCTGTCACACCTACATGGATACTGGCTGGTCACACACCTTCATTGTCCAAATCCATACAAAGCTCCCTGCACCAAAATTCCAGGGGCTCCCTGATCCCTGGTCTTGGAAAGCCACAGATGGGAACAAGACCACACAATTATTTTCAGGCACGAGCTCTCTTCTAGCAGCTGGACACCCTGCCTGGCCCAGTTCTGGCTCTCGTCCACACTCTGACTTGTCCAGGTCGTGCTCTCTTCTGAGAATTGGGCACTCTAACCTGTCCAGTTCCGGCTCTCTTCTAAGAACTGGACACCCAGCTGGTCAAACTGGAAGCAGGATGGTTCCCAGCCTCCCAGTCATTGCCAAGACAGCTTTCCCAAAACCTGCTCTGGTCACTGGGTTTCCCAGTGGCTCCCTCTCCCAAGAGCAGGTTTATTCCAAAACCCTGGCTTCTTTAGCCAGGAGTCCCTCAGAAATTGCATATTTTCCTGAATTCTTTTGGGTGTGAAGAGCTCAACTCATGTCTCCCTTCTCCATGACGGAGTTCTTTGGTTGAGATGCATCCTGGATGCCTCTCTTTTTTCTTCAGCTGTGGTCTTCAAAATTTTTCTAGCTTTTCTTCCAAAATCTCAAAGTAAACACACCACTTTTGAAGATCCAGATAAAAGGGTTTGTTTCCACAACTGCCTTGTGCTGAATGACAACCAAAATCAGAGAGGAGGGAGCTGCATGCCCTGCAATAGGAAATCTGTGTTGAACAGCTCTGCAGAATCCAAAGAGCAGCTGGGAACAGCCCGACTTGTATTTCTGATGGATAGGAAAGAAGAGAAACCAGGATGTGGTTTCTTTTCAAATCCTCTCAGAAGATACAAACTTTTTAAAACATAACCCAAACTCTGACACTAACGAAAACGTACAAAAGCCCCAGGAAATCTAAAGAAAGCCCCAAGGAAACAAACAAACAAAAGATTAACTTTTTTCTTGATGAAGCAATTGATTAGCAAGTTGTGTGTAACATTCCTGCTGTATCTGACTATGCCTGACTCACAGGCACTGAACTTCGTGGAGGATTAATAAAAGTGAAACAGAGAGATTGGCTTCACTGTTCATCATGTATTTTAATAAAAAACACAGTGGAATAACCCTAGATGCCAGTAGGTGCTAAAATGCCCTTTAATATTACCTCAAATATGTCATGGCAAAGCAGCAAACCTCCCTTATTTACCTCCCACCTTTCCTTCTGTAACGCAGGGCAGGGTTAAGCTCCTCACCTGCATTTATTTAACAAGCTGGATGGATGCAAACCTGACCAAGAACTGATGTAACCCAGGTCAAAATATATTTGTACTAATGGATGATTTTACATTTTACACCCAAAAGCATAACTTCAATCCAGTACAGCTAAACCAAAAGCCAACATCCAAACCCAGTTTTGCAGCCTGGTCAGTGCTGTATCTGTACTTTCCTCTTCCTGGGATTTTGGAGAGCTCTGGAAACAAGCAATTATAAAATTATGTACAAATTATTTAAGGTGTCTCATTCAACTTCAAAGTGATAATAAAAATACAGCAGGGAGGAGAATTACAGGTCAACTCCTTCTAGAAATTTTCCATTGCATGGAACAGTTTTAGGATTGTCTTGTTGCAAAATAGAAGTTTGGGTTTTTTCTTGATGAAACCACCTTTTTCTACCATAGTGCTGGCATGTTCTGTTTCCTGAGAGTGATTTTGCCAGTTAAACCAAGGGGTAAAATGATGGGGGATATAGGAGCAAGACAGATGCTGGAACAGACACAAGGAACATGTGACATTTCCAAGTATTTCATATAATTGGGAGAGTATTTTTAAAAAAAAAATCCCCAATTTCTCCTTAAATATTTCCAGCAAGTCTAATAATAACTTCAGACAAATAAATCAACTTCCTCTCCTAGAAAAATCTGAGGTCAAGCTACCATTTGCCATTTTATATTTCCCTGACAACACTACCCTTTACACAGAAGAGTTCAGAGAGACACAGAAGTTCATGAAACTGCAGCACCCAAAAGGAGGAAACTATTTTTCAATGCTCATCAAATGAAGTACCTCAATAACATACACAGAAGAGGAAATTTGGGAGCTGAAATTGCACTTTAGTGTTTCAACCTGTTATACTTCAAGTTTCTGTTTCACTCGGGGGATTCTATCCCCCCCAGCTGAAGGTAGAAGTTATGGAGTCTGCTGTATTTGTGGCTTTGGGTTAATTTTAAAGCGAGTACTTAAATATAATTACGGACCAAAACAAGCTGGTGCAAGAGGAGCTGATCTGGGTAGATCCAGAAATAGATTTTAATTTTATTTTCTGCAGCTACCAGGACAGAGGAATCCAACCCACTCAACCTGACTTTAAAAAGCACACAAAGGAAAAGAAAGAAAGCAAAAAGCCTCAAACTGTTGAAGTGATCTAGAGCAGGGCTAGAGAAACAAACTGTTTTCCTTGCACAGGTGCAGAAGCTTTGGGGTCTAAGAACACAGGAGAACCTGTCCAAACCCTATAAAAAATACAACCACTATAGAAACCCAGGCTGTACCAACCTTACAAAGTTCAGATTTACTGATTTGATGGTAATTCAATGGCTTTGCTTCCCAGCTACCAGGGGAACATGTGGTTTGCAGAGTCATATGAGACAGTCCCTGCATCCCCGTTGATGCCTTTTCTTGGTCTTAAAATCAAGAGTCAAACACGGTTAGAAGGGAAAAAGGGATTTTATCTTTGTACTTATTCTAAGGATCCTTAGGTGCACCACGTCCAGGTCAAATGCACCTCCATGCACACTGCAATGCTCACCCTACAAAAGATCTGGTATATCATTATAGGTGTTACTAATTAGCACATCTATCAAAAGTTCCCTAATGAGAGGCTCGAGTGAGCCCCCCTCCCCAAGGAACCTTCCCCTGGATGGTTCTATCTTAATTTACAAAATGTGTTCTGGAGAGGGCCTTGGGCTCTGGGGCACTCTGATCCCTAACTACGAAGCTTCTAAAATGTTGAGTCTCCCGGCTTGACAAACAAAGCCAAGAATGTAGGCAAAAAGCACTAAGAATACAGAAATTGTAAAAATGTATAAAGGGGTATAAAAGAAAAGGCAAAAAATCATCATGGCATCCCTGTCAGATTGCAAAAGGACCTTTCCTCACTCACACAGCTCCACCAGAAGTACCTGAAACGTCATATTTTTCCCCATAGGAACTCATCCTGTTTTTATTCCCAGCCTGTGGTTGCAGACTCCACCTACAACACACATCCACGGAGCTGCCAGAGGTGTGATCTGCTGGGAATGCAGAGCCATAGGATGGGACCAAGCTGGTGGCATGAGCTGCATCTGGGGCTTCCCTACAGCATTGCACAGGAGCATTGTCCCGGAGTGGTGGAGGGACACTCTCCACTGGCCACAGCTGGCATGACGAGGAGTCAGAGCAGCAGGAAATCATTAATTAGCCATTAATTCATTATTAATAATAAATAACGAATTTATGTGTCTGCAGTAGAAACCATTAAACACAAAGCACCTTGGGCTAGCTGTGTGCCTCGAGCAGTGTTTCCTGCTGAGAAAGTTAATTAAGAACCAGCTTAAATGGGAGGCAGTTCATTTAACCTACCACAGAGGAGGAAGGGCTCAAAAGTCGGGTGTTGAGCCTTACTCTGAAGTTCCAGCCCACATGGGAAATGAGAAAAGTCTGTGTCCCTGTGTCCCAGGCACATGGGCAGTGCATTCCCAGCATCTCCCTGGATATTCAGCCTGTACTATTCCTACTGTCCTTTCTCCTTTCTTCCCGCAGTTTCAAACAGAACCATCCCAAGCCAGCTGCTTCCCTACATGTCCCCTGGCCAGAGAGGCAAAAAGCACAGGGTTTCCACCAGTCTGGAATTAAAAGCACCAAATTCCTCACCTGGAGGAAGCCCACAGCCAGGGACAGGGATTTCTGCAGGGAGAAAAAGGAGAAGTTCAAGCCCTGGTCAAAAAAGATGTTTTTGTTCCAGTAAGGTAAGTTTAGTTATTCCAGTCTGCATTAAATCAATAGAAGTGCAGCTCTGTAATCACTGCCTGAGAAAGGCTTTGCAGAGACCTCAGATCAACTCCCTGGCAGCAGAAGTGGCACCTGGAGATACCAAACACGTGGAAGAAATGCACTCGGCAAACACTGTGGCTGTGAGTCAGCTCCCCAAACCTTATCAGTGCCAAAGTTCACCAGTTTGGTCAGCCAGGCTCCATCCCTGGGCTGTAGATAAGGGATGGATGTGCTCCCAGGTGAGTCACCCCACACACTGACAGATGTTTGTGATGTGTGGTACCAGCCCCGTTTAGACAAGACTTTCTTTCAGATGGCTAAATTTAGACTAAATTCATTCTCTCCAACCGTGATCTCACCCCAAACCTGTGAGGTCTTGCCCCTCTTAAGGCTGCAGGAGAAGTGCTGATGTGCAGATGTTGACATTCCAGCATCGCTGAATAACCTGTTCAAAATCCAGGGTTAATTCCATTCATGCCATGTGCTGGTTACCAGTGGTGGATTAATCATCCTCAAGATTTCTGAGGCAAATACGAAATTCCCCTTTTCTACACCAACGTGCACAATCCGTGGTTGATTTCCAGCAATATTGACCATCTTAATGACTCCAGATTAAGATTTCTAGAAAGCATAAAATTTACCCAGTTCTGCAAGTATCACATGTGTTAAAATCACCAAAATACACGAGCTGGGCCACCCGGGACCCACCATCGCCTTCCTCTGATCAAAAATCTGCTGGAGGAGCAGCTCCTTTTCAAGACCAAGGCTGGTTGAATAATTTCCTCTAAATTCCTGGTCCACTCAACAGTGATAAGGGTTCAGCATTCTCCCCATTATCTCAGTAATCAAAATACCCTATTTTGAATCCAGCTGAAAATGGCTCACTTCAGTGAACTGCTCTAAAGCCCAGCATGGGGAGCCTCATGGCTCTGAGGCCACTGAACACCCTCTTCAAAATGAAAAACAAGAGGAGCACCTTGGGGTGGGAGGAAGTTTTGTTATTTCCTAGCCTGTATTTGATGGAAAATAATGTATTTTCCGAAGCGCACATGGCTTCCACGGAAGAGAATGGCTGAATTTTAGCCTGATGTCATGGACACTTGGATGTGCAAGGAGCTCCAGCTCAGCCAGGTGCTCCTCCTGCAGCCCCTTCTTGAGGGGACGTGAGGGACCCCTTCGCTTCATTATAAAATTGAGTTTCTTCAGTGCAATGGATTTAACAGAGCACTGAGAAGACACCAGAGCTTGTTTTTGTTTTAGCCACTGCCTGCTTTAGAGGAGGCCTCCCAGGAGATGAAAGCAAGTTTCCAGTGAGAAGAAGAAACAGAGTTCTTTCTTTCAGTTCCTTTGGGCCCCACTGCCAAGTTTTATGACTGTGGTAGGAAATGCTGCTGAGGAGAGTGGGGGCTGTTGAGCAGAGGCTCCTGCACACTGACATAAAAGGAGGGTGGTTTTCCCTTTTATAGGCTGATTCCTGGCAGCGAGGGGATGAACTGCAGTGCCACACGCAGAAAACCAGGATTAAAGCTCTTTCTTGCATGGCTTACACCTATCCCTTCCCTCCCGAGCTATCCAGCAGGATCTTTGGATGTGAGGACACCTGTGTCACCGGGAAGCCCCAGCTGCGAGCTGAGTCCAAGCCACAACACCAAGAGAGGCAGAGCTGTGTATGGGATCCGGGATGGATCGCGTTGAGCATCGCAGGGAGAGCACCGGCAGCTCCCACCCCTCCCTGGGTGTGGCTGGGGCGAGCACACAGCTCCACACGGAGATCAAGCCCATTGCAGTCGGTTTGGTCTGTATTTAGCAGATCAGCCCCCAAGGGCTGCTGACTCAGGCGCTCAGCCTGCGCCAGCCTGAATCTGCCCGGTGGCCAAGGCTGAGATTTCACATCTGGGCACATGCCAGGCTCTGGCTGGTACCTGGGAAATTGTGTCAGTGAACAGACAGCAAAGTCATGTTCTAATTTTGCTCTGAATAATTAACTAAATGGGTTAATTGTATAAAATTAATTGCTAGTGCTTGAATCATTAGAATCCATGTTGGGATCGTCAGTTCAGCTAAGAGCTGTATTGTATTTCACAGCCTTTCACTGCTTCTCTCTCCAGGGGAAGAAAGGAAAATTAAGTATGATACAAATAGCCAAAAAAGAGAAATTATCCACAGCCAGAAAAACTCAATTCTAGCACTGTTTTGGAGGGAAGTCAGCTGAGGAAGCTCAGCTTGTCTTGGGTCAGCTTTGACAATAAGAATAAGCAGTCACAGGAAGGTGCTGTACTTCCAAACTTCAGGGTTAGTCTGACTTTCCCAGCTCTGTTCATTGCTCAAATTACAGCCCTGCTGAAAGCAAAGCACACTTGTGTCAATGCTTCCATCTGTACATCTTCAGAGTAATTTGTTTCCCTCTCCCTTTCCCTTTATTTTTCCCCAGACTCAAGCTCCAAGAGACACACTTTTGTTTCTGCCTTTCCTCCACTCCCCTTCCTTTTTAGTTTTTTTCCACATGAAAGAATGCATGCAGACTTAAAAATGGGTTTTCTAGGATGAGTTTTAGAGAGCTCAGCCTCTCTGCTGAGGGCTGGGTGCTGCCGGCTTCAGAGGAAGTTTCTCCTACTCATTTTGCCCACAGATGCTCACATGTGACTCGATGACCAAAGCACCCTCAGCCAGAGGAATCCAGGGGAGAACCCCTATTTTATCACCTCCCTTGTCAGCACAACCAACCCAACATATCATGGGTGAGCTGTAGGGTGGAACTGGCCAGCCCCAGCTGTTTCCCCCATCAGCCCAGAGCTGCTGCAGTCACAGGGTTCCTGCACAGGCAGCAGCGCACGTACAACATTCCTGCTCTGCCTTCCCCAAACCACTCCTGCTCTGCCTTCCCCAAACCATTTCTGCTCTGCCTTCCCCAAACCATCCCAGTTTTGCCTTCCCCAAACCATCCCAGCCTTGCCTTCCCCAAACCATCCCAGCTTTGCCTTCCCCAAACCATCCCAGCCTTGCCTTCCCCAAACCACTCCATGCCCTCTCCCTGCCCCTACAAGCAATGAATTTAGGCAGCCCCAAGTTCCCCCTGCAGCACACGTTGCTGTGCACTAAGGACTGGGTTTTCCAGAGTGCTCTCCCATTTAATTGATCACGAGGATCAATTAAATGTACCCTCCTCCCCAAATTCCCGTGCTATGCGGGGCTTGCTGGGGTCTCTGAGCATCTTGTGTTTTAATTAATAAAAATTTGCAGTCAGGTGGCCATACTGAGGAAAGGTGAGAAAAAAGGGGCAAAGGGATGACCACTTTCTCTTAGGTACATTTCCCCTTAAGAGAAGAGTTTTCTGCTAAGCAGAGGGTGCTCAGATCTAGAAAGCTCATGTGAGCATGCAGGTATTTGCTAATTCCCTCAACGCAGACGGGACCCCCAGGCTGGGGGCTCTGAAGTTCACTGCTTCTTCTGTCAGAACAAAGATCCTTAGGGCTTGTCTAGGTCGAGAGAATCACAGAACCATAAAATCATTAAGGTTGGAAAAACCCTCCAGGGTCATCGAGTCCAACCTATGCCCAATCCCCACCTTGTCACCAGCCCAGAGCACTGAGTGCCACGTCCAGGCCTTCCCTGGACACTTCCAGAGATGGGGACTCCAACACCTCCCTGGGCAGCCCCTTCCAAGCCCTGACCACCCTTTCCATGAAAAAATTTCCTCCTGATGTCCAACCTGATCCTCCCCTGGCACAGTTTGAGGCCTTTTCCTCTCATCCTGTCCCTGTTCCCTGGGAGCAGAGCCTGACCTCCCCTCTTGTCAGTGAGTTGTGGAGAGCGAGTTCTCCATGAACTCCATACCCCTGAATTCCCATGATTTGGTTCAAAAGTTAAAGAAACTCATTGTGCACTTTAAAATAAAAAAATAATTGCATTTGGAAGCCGGGGGTTTATCCTATTGCAGCCATAATCATAGGGAAATGTCCTACCACAGGGCCTGTTTTTGCTAATAAAAGGGTTTCTGATGAAGGGCAAGAATAGATGAAATAAAATACCCAAAAAGGGTGGAATCTGCCAAATTTTTATGCCTGGAGGACAGCAAGGAGCTGGCAAGAGCTGCCCTGGTTGGAAGTGAGGAGAAGACGCCCAAGGAAAGGGAACGGTTCTTGTTCCCTCAGTGACGCTCAGCTCCAAGGAGTCTCGACGTGCTCCCTCCCGCGGCCCCAAGCCGTGATCAATTTGACCCAAATAATTTGACAGATGCTGGTCCAACCTATTCTTAAAAACCTCAGAGATACCACACCCTCAGACCCATGCTTTGCTTCCATCAGAGACAGGCACTGGAGTTTCCTATTGGAAATTAAACCCACAGCTTCTCGCTCTGTTGCCTGTGGCCAGGAAGGAACAGCTCATTCCCTTAATCCCTCCCAGAGACCTTTCCCAACTAGAGGACGTGCTTCTTTCCTCCAGGATCCAGAAGCCTGTCCCCCATAAGACACAACATAAAACTAAGGCTACAGAGCAAAGTCCATAAAATATAGCATAGAGAAGCAGGACTATAGTTAAGAGGACCCAGGATCTTCCATATCCATTGAAAACATTATTGGTTCAAAAAACTTTAAAAGCTGTGTATAAGCTAATCTGTTTTTCCATTTTCCTTTGGTGATCAAAGTTCTCCAGACATTGCTCATTCTTGCCAACTTCCTCTCCACTTTAACTGAGCCAGAGCTCGTTAGGATCCCTCAGCCACCACATCCTGAGCACCCCAAACACAAAGGGCCTTATCCACCAGCCAACCCCCACCCAGCACCAGGAGTCTGCCCAGGAGAAATGCGGGAAATCAGCCAGCAGTGCCATGGAAAGGGTTTGACAGTGCCACAACTGGGCTTCATAATCCTTCTTTCTCTCCAACCATTTCCCAGAATCCCATAAATTTTTGGGTGTCAATCAATTGGCAACCCTGGGATCAAACTCAAACTGGGCCTGGGGCTCCATGGTTGAGCCTAAATGGTGGCCTGGAGCCATGGGCAGGGGTCAGGAAGACCCAGCTGAGGCCACCCCACACTCCCTGTGAACACATTTATTAGCTCTTAAATTCACCTTTTACAGGTATTTCCATCCCTCTTAGTATCTGGGTTTTATTAACTTAAATACCTGTCTGCGTTATTTATCACAGCACCCTATAAAATCTTTGTTTTCCTGAAAGTTTTGGCTGCACCCACAAACATACTTTTAATTTTATTTGGTATGTCTATTAAAATTCATCAATGTTGATATACCTAAATTGTAAAATAGCGAAGAAGTGCACTTCAGCTGAGACAAAACTTCCAGGAGACAAAATGTTTCCATTTAAGAAATGTTTAAAAAAAGAGCACCAGGAACAGCAAAGTTAATAATATGCTTTGCTGCAGGATTATTTACTGTGCCTTAGTCTCATGGGCAGTTTTACCAGATGACTTGTCTTCAAAGCCTGAACTCACCCTGCGCTTCTAATGAGCTCGTAAAAGTTCAAGGCAGCAGGTTCATATTCCATAAAAATCAAACAGCCTTTGAACCACTACAGGAGCGTGTCTGCTTCCTTATCCCTCACCTGCTCCCTTCCCAGGCCAGCAGCTGCCATCCTGAGCATCCTGCTGGAACAGGTACTCCAAAAGCTCCTCTTGATAAATGGGTTAAATGGAGGGCTGCAGCTCTGGCAGGAACCTCCATAAATCCCACGTGTGCAGTGGCTTTCCCTGGAGGAAACATCCAAAGCTGTGATCAGGGTCGTTCTCCTCGACTACGGAGGCACAAAGTGACATCCATGGAAACATCAAGGCTGGTGGGAACTCCTGAACGAGAAGGAGGCCTTGGTGGTCTCCAGTGGGATGTTTCTGAACACCCCACAACTGGGTCAGGCTGCTGAGAGCCTTTCCAGGGAAGCTTTGACACCTCCACGTGAGGAGAGCGCGTGGTCACCAGTGCTGAACTGCTCTCCCTATGAATTCCTATTCCCCCGTTCCACCGGGTGCCCTCTGCCTTTTCCTGAGGGCAGCAAGGAGCTTGTCCAAACACCCTCTTTGCCATGGCCCTCTGCACCCCTGAGACTCCTCCTGCTCCCAGATGGATGAGGCTCCAGCCACAGCAAAGGTCCAAGAGCAAAGTGATCAGGACAAGAGGAATGTGCTGAGCTGCACTGGAACAGACACTGGCAGCTCTTACCATGCCCAGACAAAGGAGGAATATTTTCCAAATTTTTCCTCTGTGTGTCATGTTTCTCCTCTGGTCAGCCAGGGCGTTTTCCTGCTCTTCTGCACCATCAGAGTATTCTGTGATCTGATCTGATCCACAGAGTTGGTGTCTCCAGGCACATGCCTGACTCTGGTCACGTCTTCTCCTGCCTTTACACCTTTTTTTTTTTTTTGCTTTTCTTGGGCTCTTCTGGTCTTCACCCAGGAAAGTTCTCCAGAGCATCCAGAAGCCTGCTAAGAATTGCAGGTCCAAAGATGTGGCCTCACCATGAGGCACAACCACAAAAGGAAGGCTCCACAGGTCTGTCTCCCATCTGAATCGAGATTTTGGCTTGCACAGCTGACAATAAGTTTTTAGTGTCTCTTATTTTCTGCATCCTGCAGAGAGAACAGGACTGGGCAGACTGAATTTGCAGTAAAGGAGAGTCCAATGCCTGTGCACTACTTGCTCAACAGTGTTTGGCCTCAAATCCACCAAACAACTCTGTTTGTCTTCTTTAAAGATCCATTTCAAGCAAAAAAACCCCACAATACATCAGTAGGTCCTCTCTTTTGAACAACAACAAAAAAACAACAAAAAAATAGTCTTTCACTTATTCTTTCACTATTTCAGCAGCTATTTTTTTGAAAATCAAATGCAAAAACCACTTTGAAGTATTGTTTAGCTTCATGAAACAGCTGAGGAAACAACACCATCCTCAAACCTGCAAGGCAGCGCTAGGCAGAACACTCACGTTTAAATATTTACAGTCTTACTTAGCTAAACACTTGAATTACTTAGAAAAATTTATTCAAATTGGGCTTCATAAGGAGAATCAGACAGGTCAGCCTGGAATATCAAACAATTCTTAAAAAATTTAGTAAATATTTAGATTTTCTTTACTTCAGTGTTAGATTCAGCTACATTCAAGACAAATATTTTGGAGCACTGATGACCCCTGAAATCAGGGAAATAAAGAGAATGCTGGAAAATTCGGGTAGCTGGTTGTGTGGGGGCCAAGATAAAAGCTGGCTTGACAAAAAAGACTTTGTAAGACAGCATGATCCAGCATTTGGACTAGATAGGCTTCAGAAAGGAAAGGGAAAATCTGACCTCCAATTAAATCACTGTGTTAATTAGCCAATGTCAGTCATAAATCTAAACCAGCACTGTGTGTTAAGGGCAGGCAGATGACAGCAAGCTCAGGGACCCTGGATTGCCCCCAGAGAAACAGCTGCTGGATGAGAACAAAGCTGGAGCACAGGGATTTTGTCTCTGGAAACAATGCAGGGTTTGGATGCTCTCCCTGGACGTTTTGGCGTGTGTCCATGTGTCCAGGTGCCTGTCCAGCTCCATGGGCTGGGCAGCAGCCCCCAAAAGGGCAGCACACCCCACAACAGTGGCATGTCCCTGCTGAGATGCTCCACTGGCTTATTGGGAGGTCACTGTGCCTTTTCAGTGGGAGCAGGGATAGGAATCTTTGTCTCTTCTCTTCCATGGGCCAAGGGAAGTAAATGCACTTTCCAGTTGCTGGCAATTGCATATTGTTGAAACAGAGGGGGTTTTTTCTATTCCCACATGAAGTTTCCACATGCTCCAGCCAGGAGGATCCTTCAGGAGCCATGCTGGCTCCTGCCTGCCCATGCACACGTTTCCTCTTGGAGGAAAACTTCCCCATCCGCTCCTGGCTGCTCTCAGAGAAGGACCGTGTGCATTCCCTGGGAGCAGGGCTGGATCCCACCTTCAGAGCCACTGCCCTCCCCCAGGTGTGACCACAGGGTTCTTCCACTTTTGAGGCACTTCCTGAGGATGTTTTTGAGGACACATTTACAAGAGCTGAGCATCACTGAAAAATGTTTGCCCCAGTTTTTGTTCTCCAGAAGCCAAGTGCTGCCACTTAGCTCACAAGGACATGGACAAAGACTCAGGCAAAAGACAAAGAAACGCAAAGCTCTCCAGCCTGCTTGACATGAGCACAGAGATTGTGTGGAAAAGGTGATTTTCCTGAGCAATGGAAAAGTCTTAATGCCTAAGTTCTGAGTAGATCTCAGAGAGATTTCCAGAGCAGTTCAGCATTCTGGAGAAGCCAGGGGCAGTTCCAGGGTATGTGACAAGATTCATGCTGCAAAACCTCCCCACACCCCCAAAAGCCAGGATTGCCTTGCTGGCCTTACAACTGCTCTGCAAATCCCCAGAATCACTTTCCCCTCATTCCTCAACCCCCAAGTTGTAGCATGGAATGACACCAGACCCACAGGGACCTACACAACAGTTCTGTCCCAGGGACACCACACAAAGATGGATAGATGGATGGATGGATGGATGGATGGACGGATGGATGGAGATGGATGGAGATGGATGGAGATGGATGGATGGATGGAGATGGATGGATGGCTGGATGGATGGATGGATGGATGGAGGGATGGATGGATGGATGGATGGATGGATGGATGGATGCATGGAGATGGAGGGATGGAGGGATGGATGGATGGATGGTTGGATGGATGGATGGATGGATGGATGCATGGATGGATGGATGCATGGATGCATGGAGGGATGGATGGATGGATGGATGGATGGATGGATGGATGGATGGATGGATGGATGGATGGAGATGCATGGATGGATGGATGGAAATGGATGGAAATGGATGGATGGATGGAGATGGATGGATGGATGGATGGATAGATGAAAGGATGGATGGGAATAGCTCTTGCATTTTCTCTGGACCATGACAATGCTACACCACTTAGGAGATCTTAGGAGGGGAAATAAAAAATCTGTTTGCCACACAAAACTCCTTTGAAGTTGTCGTCCTATTGTGAAAATACCAGAGTTAAATAAAGGTTAAACAAAGAGGAACTCAACATACCTTCCCCAGCCTGAGCTGTTTCAGAAGAGCTTAATTCAGGGTTCTTTCCCTCAAAATCCTCCATCTGAAGCACAGCTGATCTGCCCCAGGTTTATTCTGCTTTGTCAGCCCCTTCTCCCGGAGGGAACAGCACAGGATATTTCTCTGATTAAACCCATTCCACTTGGTATGAGACTCTGGAGGCCATAGCTGAAGGGATAACTTTCAACTGTACTTGCAGCCTTCTGGCTGAAAGTTATTCCACAGATTTATTTAATTTAAGTCTGTTCCAGATATTTATTTAATGTAAGTCTGGTTTTAACCAGAGCTCTACCTGATTTTTGACATGTTCCCTATTGGCACCTCCATTATGATGTTGCTCAATCTCTCCATCTCTTGTACCAGTCATGTTGATCAGAGGAACACACATTACATATATATAATTAAAAGGGGCTTTTAATTAGCAGAAATAGAATTCTGAAAGTCGGATTGCAGAGTTACTCTTCATCCTGTTAGAATTATGGCACCTCTCATCCCATGCTGGCTCTCCTCTGGCTCTCCTCTGCTGGGATCACTGGATAACCACTCTTCCAGAGAAAACACATTGTTTTGCTCTCTCCAATTCAGAATAACAAAGGGACTCAATAAATACAGGCATTATGTGGTTTGATGTGCTCTGTGTTTCAACATCTTATTATTTTTACCTCAGTGATGCATCCTGAGCAGTGTGTGATGGGCCAGATCAGCCAAAGAGACAAAGAAAAGCCTTCAGGCAGCAAAGATGCTCCAGTCTGTGCAATCAGCTGCCTTCCTTTGCAAAACCTACCTCGGTGCAAAAGAGGACTATTAAAACACGTGGTCATAATAATGAGAAAAAGAAAATTTAATTGCTGTTACCAACTCACCATACAGAAAATAAAACATGTGAATGTGGAGAATGAATAAATTGAAGTTGACCTTTTCAGTCTTACATGGGAGTTATCTAAAACCTCTTTTTCCTTTGCAAAGATTCTCCCCAGAGAAAAATTGCACAAAAATTGCAATTTCAGTTAAAAAAAAACCAACAAAAAACAAACAATGTAAAAAATTAATCAAGGCAGCTTTGCAGAGAAGTGTGAGGCCACTCACACTTGTAGCTAAGTTTCTTACGTTCACTTCGTGTTCCTTGTGGCTCCCTGCTTTTGTTACATCTCCTGGACCAGACAGGGCAGGGGGATGCAGCCCTTTGGATGCGCAGCACAAGGACAATGCCAGACTCTGGAGGATATAAATAGATGTCTGAGCTGGGCTTTGGTGTTTCTGAAGCTTGTCTGAAATAGCAGGAGGGGAAAAAAGGCATCTGTCACCACATTTCGGTCATAAGTGGCTCTTTTCTGGAAAGGGTTGGCAGAGGAGTGGGACAGGTTTGTGAAAACCAGTGCAGTATCAGTTTCTTCACTTTCTTCCACATATCAAAGACGTTTTATGTGTTGCCCTATTTTGGCCCATTTCCAGTGCGTGTCTGAACCTACACAGTTCTTCCTGGTCAACCTGAACCAACCAGGAAATCCTGTTCAGAAATACCCATCCCCTGCCTGGGCTCAGCATTTCCCACGTTGCGGTGAACAAACAACATCCCACCCAGGTGCTCCAGCAACAACAGGCCTGGGAAAATGCAGATAAGGCCATCAGGAAAGATATTTTGGTTTCAGATCATGTTCTGGGTGAAGTTTGCCATTTAATCTATCCCATTTTTTCCTCTTCTATGTGCAGAAATTTGGGAATGATTAATGTGCAATCAATTTGTACGGCAGATACGAATCACACATAGAGGAGATGCTTTTAGCAATGAAAATGAAACAGAGGCCGAAGAGTAAGAGAGGGCGTCCATAAGGAAAGCAAGAAACATCTCAGTGGTTATTTTCAGGGCTGAGATGGTTTAAGGCCAGCCCAAGTGGGCACAGGGTGTGGGCAATTCAGCATGAGGAATAAAGACTCTGCTGTGACTGCCGTGCCCCCCTGACACCACTGGTACCCCCCTGTGCCCAGCACACCATCAGCCCCCACGAAGGCACTTTCCCTGGGATCCCTGTGGCAACACCTCGCTTTGGAAAGGTGGGAATGGGCAGGACAGACGGATGTGCTGTGGTGCCCCTGGGCTGGGTTCCCGCGGGTTTCTCCGCGTGGGGCAGTGGCTGTTCCCTCAAACCACAGGCTGGACTCTGAGGGGATGGCGGGGAAAACGTTCTGTCATCTACAGCTCTGCCCCAGGCAGGAATAGCCCACATTACAGAATACCAAGTGGGTAAGGAAAAACCACATTTTCTCATTCTTAGCAGGGAAACTCTATTTGCCAAACAGCCCATTGCCCCTGGCACTCGAGGCTCAGACTGAATAATTCCTGGGATGGTTTACCTCATCCCAGCCGGATGGTTTTGACCTCAGGTTGCCTGCAGGACACAGAAGCACCGAGGCAAGCAGACAAACCAGCAGCTGCCATGCATTACCCAGTCTAGAGACCTGGAAAGGCTGGCAATGCGACAAGAAGTTTTCCACTTTATTTTGTGTTACCTTCTCTGTAGGGCCATTCACACTCTGCCAAGTAGCACAAACTGATCAGAGGAGACAGAAACTTCAAGCCAGTTTCCAAGAAATCAGGTGAATCCTTTTTATATAGTGGATACAGAAGAGAAGTTGTGTAGACAACTTTTGGGGGAAAAAAATTCCTCAGACTGCACCAGCCCCATGAGGCTTTGCAGAGAGACTGGAAAGGTGTATTTGGAAAGGTGTATTTTTCCACAGACACTACCCGGTTCTGGCTGTGATGTTCCACCTGCCCTCTCTTCTTCCTTCTTGTCCATACTTCAGAAACCATCATCTCCACCGCATCTTCTGCCTTTCCCTCACTGGGGACACACCAGCTGTCCAGCTGTCTCGTACCTTCCCCCAGTGCAGCCTGAACACACGGCCATGAAACCAAGAAAACCAGCCCTGGAACAGACCAGGAAGCTTCAGGAATCCCTGTTTCTAGATGATTCTAGAATCTGTAGCAAAAGGGGGGACTTGCTGCTATGGTGACCTAATTCTGCATTTGCTCCTCCCGTGCCTATGGAAAAGACTTCCAGGACCAGCTCCAGGTAGATGCTGGAAGTCTGCCTGGGCAGGAAATGTGGATGAAAGAGGATCCACGTGTCTCACAGGCCTATGCAGAAGGTAACTGTGCCTCAGACTCCGGCTGACTCCTCCCTGCAGCACTGTTCACGTTCCCAAATAAACAGCAAAGCACACACCAACTTTCTCTTTGGAGCTTTCTCTGCTTTCCCTCCTTGCTCAAAAGCGTCTCTGCAGAATCTGGGATCCATTTCCTTGGAAGGCAGGGAGCCTTTCTCTTAGAGCCTCCCAACATTCTGATTGTCAAACACGAGAATGCCACTCATGAATCACTCTGGATGAGGCAAAACAATCTCTGGCATAAATTAAGAAAGTCCAGAGTGAGAGCTAGAGCAAGTAGATAGCAAACTTCCTCACTGTACAGCTCAGCTTGCCAAACTCTAGAAAGAAAACCTTTGAAAAAGTGGCAGAATGATCCTATTTCCTGTTGATTTACTCTCTCCAGTCACAGAAGGGATGACGGTTACACAGACCACTCTGGCTTGCAAAGCAGCTCTAAGGACTGGCCCTGGCTGGATCACATCACCAACAGAGGCACTTCACACATGCACTCAGTCACATACAGCCATGGCAACACTGATTTATTGTGCCACCATTTCACTCCCTTCTCTCCCCTCCTCACAGGTAATTGAGGAACTGCCCTTCTTTTTAATCCCAAGCAGGGTGCATTGCTTGCACACCTCTCAGCAAGCCCTGCAGCAGATGCCCTCTCCAGGGCAGCATTGCTGCAGGGTGTGAGGAGGGAAAGTCTCTTTCCAAAGCTCACTGAGTGCCAGGGCAGAGCCAGCACCCCCACACTAAGGACCAAAACCAGACAGAGCACAGAGTGAGGGGCTTTCCTCTCAGTGAGGAGCAGGACTGGGGAGAGCCTGTCCTGCTCCCCAGGTGCTGCCTGTGAAGTGCCTGGGAGCCTCTCCCTGCCTTTGCTGAGTTCCCAGCAGCACATTCAGCCTCTAATTTGGGAAAGGAAAAACCCAGTCTGGCCCAGCACCACCCTGGAAACTCAGCCCATCCATCTCCTATGCCAAAGCTGGTGTTTACAGCTTCCCTCAGACCAGGTCAGCGGGTTCTCCCCAGCCCTGCACAGCGTGGGACGTGCATCCACAGGGATGCCAGAGCACTCACAGAGCTCTGTGCACAGGAACCGTGTTTCTGCACCTCACAAACCCTTCCCTGGAGCTGTGGATTTCCTCTTTCTCCCATCAGGCAACTGTAGGAGAAGTCATCCAGATCCCCTGGATGTCCTCTACAGCCCAGCCACCCTGCTGAACCCCTGACAAAAAAGCCAAATGAAGCCCTGGTGATGGAGTGACTGAAAAAAGCTACACAAGGAGGGAATTTTTGAGCACCACTGAACTTAAAAACACCTTCCCTTGATATTTCAGTACCTGCACAACCACAGCTGGAAACACATGGATTGCAGGCTACAGGCATGGCCTCACCAGCTAGCTGAAAAAAAAAAGTTCAATATGAAAAACTTAAAATTCGAAAATTAATAAAAAATAATTTTAAGGAGTGAAAATGGCACCAGTACTTTGCTAGAACAGTTCCAAGTTTCAATTTGGAAAATGCAATTTGCCATTTGGAAATACTTCTCCATAAGGCTTTAATCACCGTGCAAAAATGTTCCTCATTATCACCTTCACTTTTCTCCTGCAGCAAGTCAAGGCATTAAGTTGAGACATGGAGTTCCCCTCCAGCCAGAGAGCCCAGAAAGGGCTTCCCCATTCAAATCTTTGGTCCAATTAAAGTGCAATTAAAGTGAAGTTCTACCTCAGACCATTTTTTGTTGCCCATACACTGCATGAGAACTGGCCTTGGACCAGAGAACAGGAATGGGAATAAGACCCCACCTCACTTCCTGCAACATCTGAGCTTTGTTGGGATCGTGATGGAGCTCAGCCTCATGTTCCTGAGCTCTTGTGGGGACAGAAATTACAAGGTCTGTCTGTGCTGGAGTTTTCCCAATGTTCCCCAGCTGCTGCCGAGCTTTTCCCCCTCTGTCCCCGTACTGTGACCAGCCCTACAAAGGTCATTTCCCATTTCACCTTGCTCAGAGTCCCTTTTCAGTGAATGTTGGGGGGCTTTTTTCAGTCTCTGGCATCAGTCAGATCCTTTTACTCTGAGAGAGGAGGCTCACAGAGGACAAGGGCTCCCAGGCACACCTCACTGTTTCTGACCATGGTTCACTGTTTTCTGGGCTCCTCGGTGCCTCTGGCAGAAAAGCACCGTAATTAAGTGTTAACAGTTTGATGAAGAAACCTTTCCTCACACTGGAGGCTTTGCCAGCCTCTCTTTGACAATGCACGAAAGTCACAAAATAAAGAGCTTTGGAATTTTCCAGCATTTCTGTTTCCTTTAAAGCTTAAAAAAGAGCTTTTCAGGAAAAAAAAACAAACAAACAAAACAACCCGAAAAAAACACCCACCAAATTCAGTCCCCAGACATGGAAAATGCAGCTGAAGGAAAAATTTTTACAACTTTCCACTCCCATGAGCAGCTGGTGTCAATGGCACTTTTGAAGGAGCACAGAAGATCAAAGAGATATTAATTGAGATTAAATAAATATGGGGTGCTGGAACAGAGGATGCCCAGCCCTAAGTTGCTGCCGATTATCACACTTATTTAGGCCAGTGAAGAGAACACCTCCTACAGCCTCTGACACCTCTGCTGTCCTACACAACTTCAGCCAAAATCTTCCTAGGAATTTGAAGGTCCAACAAAAATTCATAAATCTGCACATGCAAATAACTGAGATGTGCTTAAAATTTCCCAGCAGTGCCATTAGAAAAGTAACTTATCAAAAGCAGACTTTTCACCAAAATGTGTGAATCCTGGAGACAAAAAAAACCCCAAACAGTTCTAAGTTAGTATTTATGGTCAACATATCTTCCCTACAGGGTCATTGCTCCTAGCACCAGCTGGCTCCCAGGGATTCTCCTGGCAGACTATTCCAAGTTTGGTGTAGGAGCTGTTCCAAAATGTTTCAATAATTAAGCATTCTGTGAAGCAAGATTTTATACTTTCTGTATAAATTGCAAATGTGAGGCCATAAATTGTCCATGTCAGCACTGTAACCAAAGCACCACTCACTCAGCTTTTCTTTAACCCTTCTCCCCCAGCACAGGCAGAGCCACATTAAAAGCAGGAGTGACTCGAAATCTCTGAGCACATGCTTAGGACACAGATTTGACATTCAAGCCTCCAGAACACAGGAGAACTCCAAAAGTATCTGTTGCATCCTTAGGTGGAAGATGAAATTTTTCAGATGTAAAAAATTTGCAAGAGACTGGGCACAAGGAAGCTTCCCTGCTGTGTTTTTATGGCCTTTTATTTATAAAGACTCGGTCACATCCTGCATCTGAAATACAACACACACAACTGACAAGCCTGAGAGAACAAAACCTGAGTGTTCCCACCCTCAGGTCAGAGCTCAAATTGCTAATTAGCACCATGGCCATGCCCAGGGATTCTCCCCTCACTGCAGCCTTTCCTGAGGGATAAATTATTATTATTTCAGGTCCATATTTTACTGTGAAATATCTTGTGCCTTTGTTCGTGTACTGGTTGCAAATTGAGCTGTAATTAAAAGCCAGGCAAATATTTGGGGTTGGTGAAATGCAATGAGCTCCCAGCCCCACCCGTTCGTTTGGGAGAGGCGACTTAAGTGACATACAAGAGCTGGCATAAAAGACTGAGAATGTGAATGATTATGAGAAATGAGTTCTGAGAATGGAATAACTCATTAGAAAGGAACATTTGACCAGCTCTGCAACTGTCTCCAGAACTCCCCAAACTGAGCAAAATGTTGCCATCCAATAAAATCGTGAGAATCGGGGTGTGGTTTGGGGGAGAACAGAGGAGAAAGGAGGCCTTTTGCTTGGGTGTTTATGGCCAAAGAAGATGCTCCCAAGCCAACATCTGTCCCACATTACAAATCCCCAGGTTTTAGATGTAAAGGGAATACAGATGAGGGGGAGTGGACCCAGAGGGGTTCACAGGAAGGAGAAGGGAGGCACCAGGCTGAGCAGAAGTGGCTCCTGCAGGAAATTAGGGGAAAATACACAGAAAAATTCTGTCTGGCTCTTCGGCTGCTGAAATCAGGAAGCAGCTTCAGTGGAGGTTTTATAAGAAGCCAAATGTAACACTGAGTTACCTTCAAGTGTTGTTTGCTTGTTTGGATTTTTTTTTTTTTTGAGCTGAAACAGAAACTTTAACAAGTGTATGGAAAAGAAACTTGTGAAAAAGGTGCACCCCAGCACCTTTTACAACTGAAAATTCAAAGTTTCTCACATGCCAATATTTTACTCCTGTTTTACAAAGGTGGAGAACAGGGAACAGAAGCACAAGAGGCATTTTAAGATTTTCCTGAAGTCCAAAGGTGACAAAACAGAGGAGTTAAAACAACTAAGTAGAAATTGTAAAAGCCTATTGAAATAAATTTGTGCTGTGGAAGGTCTTACATTGTATTTATCCTCTAAACACCCACCTGGAAACAGCAATTCTGCCCTCAACTTACTGACTTAATTCCATCCACTTTAGTGTTGCACTTCCAAAGCAGCAGTTCACCCCAATGGAACTTAAAAGTTCTTCAGGGGAAAGTCCTGAAAGCAACTTCTCTTTTGCAAAAGGACCTGCCCAAGATTTAATCTTCCCCTGAAAAATTACTTCTGTTTGATGAGGAAAAAAACCCTCATAAAATTGTTATAATTGATGTCAGCTCAAACCACACACGAACTAAGAAATGAAGGAATATCTCTGTTAATACGGCTTTTGTAATGCAGTGTCTGCCTCCCAAAATGAACTGCAAGCACCTAAAAATAGCCACGAGAAACTTTTGGGGCAATATTACCTCTGAAGAATAAACAGCTCCAGAATTGCATTCAGCACACAAAATTCCTCTGCTCCAACCCCCTCCTGCTCACAGGCAAGGGGCCAATAAAAAATGGATTTGTAATTAAAATCCCTGGAATTTGGGCAGTCAAGCTCTTTATTAACGTTACAATTTTTAGATGTTGAGTTAGCACAAGGACACCACTGTTCAAGATTTATCACTGCATCTTTTGAGTCTTCTTTCTACATTTAGCTCTTCAAACCACCTCCAAATTTCTAAGCTAACCAGAGTTGTTTTATTAGTGGACAATGAAGGTGCCCACACAAATACTTTTTCTTAAAGGGTCTAAATTTTTCCTGCTTCCGAAGGGTTTCTTCTTCTCATTTTCCATTTTTTTTCTGTGTGGCAATTACAGAATTGCCTGTTCAGTTTATCGTTTTATTTCTCTTGGAATTCCTCTAAAAATTACAGCCTTTCTCAGTAATGGCTTTAGTTTACTTTTCAAGAGATTTCCAGCCAATTTGGATTTAATATACCAATATATTGTTAAAGAAGAAGAACCTGTTTCCAGCTGCCAACAGTAGCTGGGAATGCACACTAGGAGTGTAACTCTGCACAAATGATAAGAGAAAGTCCTCAAATATAAAACCTCTCACATCAGTTAAAAATTTTGTTGAAAGGGAATTAAAGCTGATATTCCAAAACCATAACTTTGTGTGAGAGATCCTACCCCAAAAGTAAGCAAAATAAAACAAATATGAAGTAAATAAACAAAATAAATAACATAATTTTCTTTATTTTAAAGAAAGAAAGAAAGAAATTTAAAGTTCATTTTAACACAAAATGAGCACCCAATAAGGTATAAAAAAAAGAATATATGTAGTCAGCAATTATACTGCTGTCTGTGTTTGAGGCACAAAAGCTCAGTGTCAAACCTCAGAGACAGGGACAAAGTATTTTTCCATGTTTTCCCCTTTTACAGCGTCCTTCCAAGGCAGCTTTGGATTGTTCTGCTGTTCAGACTTCCCTTCCTGGGAACAAGACATGAAGAAGAGAAATTCTCCGAGAGTTTTGCAGGGCACAGGGAACAGCTGTTGGTTTATGAAGAATCATGGCTAGAAAAGCATCATTTTAAATCCATTTTTAAGCTGAAGTTAGGGAAAGAATTGCCATCAGTTGAACAGGGAACTCGAATCTTCATTACTCCACAAAAACAACTTGGCCCAAGATCAGGAACTGAATTTCACAAAGAACTTTCTTTTTAATAAGTTGAACAGAGAAAGATGTGCTTTGCTCTGAACATGTGGCAAACTGAGTAAACTGTGAAAGAAGAAATCTGTAATTTTGATCACAATACTCCCTCTCCCTTAGTGAAAAATGAGTTCTTCTCATCCCTGAGCAGAACCAGTGTGACCCCAGCACTTGGTCAGGATTAACCTCCTCTGATGAATAAGGTCAGTGTGAGTCCATCCAAAATCCTTAAGCAACCAAATGCAAAATGCAACATGAAAATGAAGGGATAATATCAGTTTCTGCTGAGTGATGAGCACAGTCCATCCTGAGTGCGTGCATGCATTCTCAGAGTGTGAATTCACACGTACTCAGCCCAGTGGGATCCCACCAGGGAAAACTTGCCAGATGCTTGATTCAAGAGGAAAGATTTTCAATTAGGACAGTTAAATACCATTCTCTTCTCTTTCTGGGTAAAACAACGAAATGAAGGGCTTCTTTCAGCAGATTGTGCTGAGAAATGTCGTAATGAATCCCATCAAGAGTCCTTCAGACAACTTTAGAACAATTATTGCTAAAGCGAGTTGATTCTTAATTTCCTCCATTAAAACCTTCCAGCCTCAGTCTAATAGTGAAGCACTGATTACCACCCAGCCTTCAAGTGGGTATTTCCAACAAAATTCCATCTGTCCCAATGAAGAGGACAAGAATTGTGCTACCAGAGAAGTGAATTTGAAAGTTTCACCTGGTAAATGCTCAAGGTGTTATTGATACCCTACACAGACACCCTACAGGGATGGCAGAAATTCTTTTAAAAAAGACAAAAACCTAGATTAAAAATGTTCTACAATTTAAGAGAGCCACAAGTGGCTCAGCAGCAGGTGAATGAAGGTTGGATCCCAGTTGTCTCTGCTTCCCAAAGGAAGGACACATGGCATGGGAGGGTTCACACTGAACCCAAGGCAGCTGCAGTGGAACTGCTGCTCTCTGCACCCAGGAACAGCCCTGGGGTGGGAGCTTGAGAGGAAAATCATCTCATTGCTCTCTAGACTTCCTTCAAAACCAATTTCCGCATGTCCTAGGGAGCACATAAATAAACCTCCTCTGGAATGTTATCAGGAGATTATCCAAACAAACGGGAAATTATCAAAACAAGTGGGATGTTGTTGTCTCTGTGGTGTCTCCAGGCAAAGTAAAGATGCTCAAGGTGGCCTCAGCAGCAGCTGCTTCTGGGCTGGGAGGTCTTTACAGGGGTTCTAAGGATGGAAAAAAGTCCTGGAGCAAGGACTGATGGAATACAGAGCAGCCACATTCATTTTAAGTTACATTGCCAGGAAACTGAGACAGGATTAATTATATCTGGATTATGACAGGAGGAGGTTCCTGCTCAGGACAATTGGTATCTACAGGTCATCAGACCTTAAGGACATGGCAGATTTGCTGCTTTCCAAGAGGGATCTGCCAGGTACAGGTGTCCCAAATACCTAGAAAATAAATAAATACCCACTCCAAAGAGCAGCAGGCACAAGTGGCTCTCTTAACACCTGAAAAAAAAATTGTGACCACCTGAAAAAAAAATTGTGGCCACAATATTCAATATCTATAGTAAGATAGACATTAAAATATTTGGGGCAACAAGTCTGCAGCCAGAGCAGCATGAATGCGCTTGGCAACTTTTCCTCACTGAAGGAAAAAAAGAAAAGGAGTTATTGGGTCTCATACTAAAATGGGATTTGCTACATTTAAGGGAAGAGATTAGAGTATAAACCCTTCTAACTCACAGAAAGGAACATTGAATTCCTCACATGCTGTATTCATGTCTTCTCCTGCATTCCCTCTTTCAAGTCCTTCTAATTTCAGTTTCAGATTCAAATAGCTGCAATTATGGAACAATTCAATCACAGGGTAAGGGAAAGGAAAGATAAAACCCTCACCAGAGCGTGGTTTGGCAGGGCATGTTCTGCGTTAAACAAGGATTAAAATGAGAAGCATTGTTCAAAATCAAGTAAATCAGTGCGAATTCCTAGAATATTGGATTGTGTCTCTTTATGACTCCTCAGCTGCAACAGGTTAGTCAGGCTGGGAATTTTCCTTTCTGTGGGTGCTGTTCAAAGTTTCTGTGCAGACACCTAGAAAATTCACCAGTTACCAAGGCTGTGTTGGGATTTTAAGAGCAATCAAAGCTAAATTTGTTATACTGGCTGAAGAGCTGAGAACCAATCTGAAAGCCAGCAAGAAGCCTCTTTTACCAGTTCCCTTCTGCAAAGTCGAGCAGAGATCATAAGAATCTCAAGACACGAAATCTGACGCAGACTGAAATTATTGGGAGAAGAAGATTTGTCTTCATCTTATTGCCATAATAGCAACCAGCCCTCTGGCTGACATTCCAGACTATTCAACCCCTACTCTGGTCTAAGGAATTTGAGACACACTGTGGAAAACTGTGATTGAATCCAGGTTTCTCGTGCGAGTAGGACCCACTCCACCAGCACAGGCATTTCCAGGCATGGCCCACTCAGCACAGAAACACTTCCCACTGGATTACTCACCTTGGGCAAAATGTCAGGGGACAATATGATCTGGAGAGCCCACGCTGAGCTTGCTACCTGCAGGAGATGCCTGGAGATGCCCCCAGCAGGTTCTCTGCAGGCTGGAAGGGGCAGCAGGACATTTACACATCACCCACGTACCGACACCAAGACAAAGTGACAGGTAGGGTAATTTGGGGATTTTCCAGCCTCCGAACAGACAACTGGAAACTAAAAGAGGGTCATTGCTATGCCTGTATCATGTGTTCTGAATTAGGCACAGACACCCCAGCAGCCATGAAGAATTGCCATTCTTTTTTTGTTTCAGGTGTATTGCCTTTGATGAAGGGTAGTCAAAGGTTAGTTTGGGCAGTTAATTATTTGTTTGGAAGATTTCTGGCAAATTAGGGTCAATTTTTTCAAACAGGTTACACTCAAAATGCCTAAAATACATCGATACAGAACAAGGAGTGGCAGACAAAAGGGAACCCAGAACCCTGAGTTTTTCTTTTCTTTTGCTGTGTGTGTTCCTGAGAGAGTAACTGAGGTCACATTTCAGGTGAGAAACACAGTGCTGCAAAAACCCTGCATTATGTCTGTTACCCTCCTGGTCACAGCTGTGCTGTCCAAAATCAAAAGAAATAAATAACCTAAGTTTTACAGATAAATTCAGTTTTATTAAGGTGTGGCTCACCAAGCTGTGCTTAAAGTCAAGACATAAGTTGGACGTGGAAGTCCTGAGGGAGCTCGATCTGCCATTGAGCTTTCCGTTGCAAAGCCAGAAAGGGATTGGGCCACAAGAGACAACCAGGAAGCAAAGACATCCCTGTGGGACTAAGAAGACAAGGACTTGGAAGTGTGAAACACCTCCTGAGGCAGTCAGCTGATCATGAAAATGTTAAAAGTAGCTACATTAACATTTCGTGAGAGATTCCCCCCTGCCTCTCCCTCAGTTACCCTTCTGCTGCCACACATTTAGAAGTATTTTTTTGTAATCACATCACTTGCCAGGTGATTTATAAAGCAGAATGAGCAACAGCCAAACATTTACTAGAACTGTTGCTGAGCAGGGAACAAATTACCTGCTGTGCCACAGTAGGACAAACAAGCTGGGCTGAGCGGTCCGTACACAGACACTAATGATCTCATTAACTCAGCCCATTTTATTAATCACCAGCAATGTAAAGGCCACACTTCTACCCTCTTCTGTCCTTGCTCCTCTCAAATGAATGAGTTCAAAGTCATCCTCTTAAAACCTATCCATGGTCACCACCTGGCTTGCTCACACTGAACTCTTGTGAAAGTGTGGAGAGGTACTTTGCATATCCCCCTACTA
The DNA here is from genome assembly GCA_013398055.1 of Ifrita kowaldi. Taxonomy (NCBI): domain Eukaryota; kingdom Metazoa; phylum Chordata; class Aves; order Passeriformes; family Cinclosomatidae; genus Ifrita; species Ifrita kowaldi. The sequence goes on along the minus strand of VZRS01003385.1, from coordinate 94,073 downwards.
ATTCCAAGAATTCAAAAAAGTCTTCGTTCTCTGAAAGTGAGTCATTAGTTTAGAGTCCACCATCATCATTGTTTCCAGTCAAAACATCTCAAAAAGGAAATTACAGCAGCCAAGATAACCAAGCATTGGGGGAGGTATTTTGACACCTTAGATCTTACCACGGAAATAAGCTCAGAAAATTGAATGAATCAGTAACCTGGAAAAATAACAAAATGAGTAAAACAAAAACTACAATAGGTCGTGATTCATTTTTTTTTCTCTGTTTAGGGGCTACGTGCGCTCACCCCATGCTGAAGGACGCACTGGAGGAGGAGCAGGGCAGTGAGGGAGGAGGAGAAACCCAAGGCAGCATCTGCACCAGCAAATGGCTGTGACACATCCCAGAGGTTCCAGGGCTCCGTGGCTGAAGGGGTGCTTTGACACCGGAATGATGTATCCGGTCAGAAAATAAGCGGACAAAGGAAGAGAGCTCAGCTGATGGAGTCATCTCTTCACCGCAGGGATCCCTTCCGAGGCATTGGGCAACGTGTTTTGCTCTTCCGCGTGATGTTGAGTGTTAAACCCAGTGAATAACAGGCTCTGGAGTCATTGCCAGCCCCAGCTGGCATTGAAAGTGGTGAATGCTTTCCTTCCAAGCCTGGAACAGAGGCCAGGTGGGCACGGATTTATCACTGAGGGGAAACCTTTTGATTTTATTTGTTGATTATTTCCGTTTGGTGGGGGAAAGGAGTTAGAAAGTTCAAAGCCATCTGGACATTTTCAACCGAAAATTTTCACTTCAAACACAGCAAAATCTTTAAAACCTGGTTAAAGTTAAGATCACATGGCTATCCAAAGCATTGGTGATTTCAAGATTCAATAATACATTTTTGTGTAGTACAAAGTTAAGTAAAAATCACATTTTAATGTCTTCATTTCAACAAGAAAGCATTGAAGATGTTATTTTTACTCAAAAAAAGCCCTTTTATCAAGTTTCAGTTACCTTGCTGAGCCACATCTGTCTTCTGCCCAGCTCTAATCTGTAAAGTCTATTCATCATATAAACTGAACACATAACAGCAAGCATGGATCAGATCAGGGGGTTCCAGCAAGAAAAAAAGATGTTTTTTCCAGTTCAGAAGTTCACAGTTGGCCTAATAGAAAGGGGAGAGAAAAGAGAATTGAATCTGCTTATTTTAAAAAATTCTGTGTACGTAACATGTCTTCAGGAATCCATCTAGCACACCAGACAGATCCACAGCTGGGACGGCTGCAGTGAATTTTCTGAAGATAATTTTACCTACACTCAGGTAACCTCAGAGCATAAAGTACTTTTCCTTCAAAAAGAAAACAAAAACAAAATATGTCTTCGGAGCACAGGCGTTTCTTTTATTTCAGAGACTGAAGTCATAGCAGGTCAATGAGAAGAAAAACAAACCCAGAAATAGCCATTTTTTCTTGCACTGGATCCCTAAAACCCTGTGCCGAGGCCTCTTGAACAAGGAAAGAAGAAAATTTCTTTGGCTGGAAGTATTAAATCAAGAATCCTTATGGTTGGAAAAGACCTCCCAGACCATTTGAAATAAATAAAGTTATGTGATCATCCTTTATTGATCATTGGCAATATCTGCTCCAGTGTTCGTGTATGGGGATTACAGGGCTGTTTCTAATTTTTCTTTGGAAAGCAAAGAAAAACCCTTGCAGGGTTTGCAATAGTTCAGATGCTTTTAACCCCTCAGAGATGCTGCTGCTGAGCCCGTGGTGCTCCTGCCCTGCAGGGGCTCTGTTCCCACCGCATGCTGTGCTCCAAGGGACTCCCCACACGTGTGTGCGGCTTCGGGGGCTCAGGACAGCGGGAAAACCACTCTGGCGTTTTCAGGAGCAGGAGGAAGGAGGGAGGTTTGGTGGCTTTCCTCCCAGCCCCCCACAGAGTCTGACACCAAACCCATTTTCCTGCCGTCTGGAGACCAGGGTGGGAGTGCCAGGCTGGGTTGTGATTTTGCCTAGCAATTATCTCCCATCTTTTGGGAACGTGCTCAACCCTTCTCCTTCGCAGTCAAGAGCTGTCCTGACACAGACGTTCTCCGAAGCGGCTCTGGAGCTGCTCTCCACTTCAGTTGGGGGTTTCTGTTGTTTTTCTTCAAATATTTATATTGGAGCAACCCACTGAAATATCCAAATGTATACACAAAGAACCCCAAAGCAAGAGGAGACAGCCAGCCCTACCTCTTTCATCTCCTTGTTTTCTTGCTGCAGCAGAGAGAAGCCAAAATACATGTCTGGAAGGGGTCAACACTTAAACCACTGGAGCATGGGAATAAGGTTTTTCCATTACTAGATAGAGCTTTATCTACCACTTTGGAAAAGATTCTCAAACCTCACCAGTGAGAGATTAGGGGAAAGTCAGCAAAAATGAGAAAATGTCTCCTTCCAACAGCTCCTGCTCCACCTATTTCATTTTATGAAACTATACAACAAATCCTAAAGGCAGAAAAAATATAGGAGAAGATAACAACCTCAAGCTTCGGTAACAGCTGTGGGATGTATTTAACTTGGAGAGGGGTTACGACGTTGAGGAAGCTTTAAGCCATCTTTGTGGTCCCCTAAGCCAAGGCCAGATGTGTCTGCTCAGCCATGGAACATAAATTACAGCATCCTGCTGGAATTTAAGCCAGTTATCTGTGACCCCAGGGGCTGCTGAAAGCCTGTGAGCAGCAAGTGCTCCTTGCAGGATCACTCTCTCCACCTGTTGCCAAGGAGGGAAAGGAGGAAGAAGATGATGTCTTTTTAAAGTGTTTAGTCTATTTTCAATTGCTTGTAAAACTGTGATTCTTTATTACACCTGGAAAGAGCAAGATACATTCATTTCACCTTAAGCCTTCACTTCCCTCATCCTCCTTTCAGGCACTTGCATCATCCACACAGTGTTTCCTCATTACCTGCCTGTCACTGCTGCTTAGAAGTCCCATTACTCGTAAAGGGCTACAACTCTGCAGCACACTTCAGTGGTGTTTGTCTTGAGATAAAAATGAACTCTGTGCCTTAAAAACCAAATGTTTACACATGCAGATTTCTCTCTCTCTGCAGTTCCTCCAGTAAACCATTTGCAGGCCCAGCACGCTCAGTCTGAGGTGGTGCAGACCCTGCTGTGCAAGCTCTTCAGAAGGCCTTTGATCGTGACTATGAAAACAGCTGAAATCTTGCTTGATCCTTTCCTCTTCCTTCTGCAACAGAGGAAAAGTGGGACATTAACCCCACACACACCTCCATGGATTTCTGCCCTGGGAGCATCCCAGCACAGCTGTACAATGTTTCACATGGAGCCCCAGAAGGGTTTGGGTTGGAAGGCACCACAGAGCTGATATTGTTCCACCCACTGCCATGGGCAGGGACACCTTCCACTAGCCCACATTGCTCCAGGCCCACCCAACCTGGCCTTGGACAATTCCAGGGATCCAGAGGCACCCACAGCTTCTCTGGGCACCCTGTGCCAGGGCCTCCCCACCCTCATACTCAGCTTCTTCTTCACACACAAAGATTCACGTGCGTGTCCTGGTGAGACTTCCCTGGATGGATTTACTTTACTCAGGACACCCTGGAGTTCAGCTACACTTCATGAATCAGTGCTGACAATGAGAGATGGTGACGTGATGCATCGAGCATGTTCCTCTCTCATCCAGCAGCTGATGACGGTGAACTTTTAATTCCCCCCCTGGATTATAGGGCCTGGGATTTCTCAGAGGAAGCTAAGGGGGTTAGGTGGCGAGACCAGGGGGTTTCAGTGGCCACTCAGCCCCAATATTACACACACATCCTATATCCTCTGGTATGTCCTCACCAGATGCTGGTTTACAAGCAAATTCCTATTGCTCATGTCATAGGCTTCGGGCTCCTGACTTATAAACAACACGGGACAGCTGCAGGGATTGCACACAGCACAGGAGTTTCAAAAGGCCACTCCTGTTGATATCTAAATCTCAAGGTGGGTAGGGCTCCAAGTTTTCCTGAGCAAGTTGGTGTCAGATGAAAGATTGCCAAAGGAGACAATTCCATCACGCTGGAGGGTCCTACTCCAAGCTAAATGAGGGTCTTGACCATGGATGTCCTTCTGCCTTTCCATTTTTATATTAAACTCTTTGGGCAAAAGATCTGGTGAGCTCATCCAACCTGGCAATATCAGATCCACAGAAAGATAAGAAAAAATATGTAAGTACATATGAAAACTAAAGCCCTGCAGACCTTTTCCTCCTGCTGGATAGTGAGCATCTCCTCGTGTGGAAAAGAAATTGAGATTGAAATACTCACAGTGATTAGCCAGGCAACCATTACTGATAAAATGGTAATGACCAAGCAATAATTGTCAGCATTTCCCTGGATGCTTTATGATGCAATTGGCAAAGGAAGAAATAGGACCAAGATTGATTCCAATGTGCATTTCTACAATCTCTTCAGGAGATGAGCTAGAAGGGCCCCTCTTAGATATTGACAGGTCCATTTATAATAATCTGTAAAAGATTCTTTGTTCAGAAATTACCTTCAAATCATCCTCTTTCCTCGGATCCAGTCTTTAAACATTCATCTAAATACAATATTTTGATATATTCTGCAGCTGCACATTTCTGAGCAGAGGAACGTGCCACTCCCAGCATTCCCGCTGCTCAGGAAATAAAACTTGCGAGACATGTTCCCAAACATTAATTCTCACATCTAAAATCTAACTGCTGCAGATTTCCACAGCCAGTGAAAATAAAGTAGCTGCTTATGAGTTATTTTACAGAAGTTTTTAGACCTGCAAGATTTTAAGGCATTGTTTTGATTAGGCTGCAGTGCTGGTAAAGAAAAGATCCAAACCCTTGGAGGCTTATGGAAAAAGGAAAGAGCCTTCAGCACAGACATGTTAACACATAAATCAGGCAAGAATGGGAGCCAACACAAGTATGATTTAAGAAATGCATTAGTTTAAATAACAGAGAAAGTAAAAGCCCCAGGAAACGGAGAAAACAATCTCCCTTAAAATCTGGGATTTGCCAGATTACAGAGCTGTTGTGCATGGTGCCATTAACACTGTGCCAGACGAGGCAAGAATCCTCCTCCTCAGGTAGGAGGTTCCACAAAGCAACTCTTTCAAAAGTCAGATGAGGCAACAGAAATGGCCAAGGAAAGCAGAAAAGGCCAAGGGCCTATTTATAGTCTGTTCCTGTCTTTTTGGGTTTGGGAATCTGACATGCCAGTGACCGAAAGAAGCCGGTTAGCCCATTTTTGTAGTGGTACCTGAGCAAAGGCAAAGACTTGAAAGAGAGCTAAAGGCTCTGAAAATAAGAATATCCATGAAAAGGATCTGTAAAGAAAGATTCAAGAGCCTTATGGAGGGTGAAAGCTCCCCAGAAAACAGTCACTCCATGAGAAACAGCTCACCCCAAGGAAGAAGTTTTCAGTCAGAAAAGAGCAGAGCCACAACGCAGCAACAAGAACATGAAAATGATTTTGCATGCTGCAACAAAGAGAGCATGAAGTGGCTGGAGATGCAAAGGGGTGATGGGATACCAAACCCAGGCAGGGAGTGAGGCCAGACCAAGAACTCGGGAGTTGCACCAGGGTAACACCAAACTGAGTCCTCAAAACAGGCTCCAGGCCCATGGTGCTCAGGCAAGGGCTGTCAGCCAAGTCCCTCCTCCATCTCCGGCTCTGTCCTTACAGCAAAACTTCATAGATGCCAAGAGCTCCCTTGGGTGGGATAAGAAAGGGAATTTGGACACCAACCTGCTACAAGAAGGGACAACAGAGCATAAATGAAGGAAACATTTCAAGCTGAAGTTTATAACATGGAACCTCAGGATCTGTCCTTGTCCCTTAAACAGCAGAGTTAGCATGTCATCCCACTCCAGATTTTTACTCAATCGCATGCATGAGAAAGAAATTTGAATCTCAAATACCCAAGGCAAAGAGTTCACAAAGGACCTAAAATTTCAAAAATTCTTTACAAACTTTATCTAGGATCACACATGGATAAGACACAGTCTGCTTGGATAACTCGCTGCACTAAAAGGGCAACTCTTGATTGGAAAAGTAATTTTCAATTAATTAAACTGCCGCAACTTTTCAGTTCTTCCAAGGAAGCAGAAGCAACTCAAGAAATCACACTCTGCCATAATGTGCGTGGACAGTCACACTCTCTCTGTGTGTGGAACACAAACATATATAGGTGACATATATATATTAAAAAAAAATATGGTTTATGTTGTTCTATGTATAGGACAACATAAACCAGCACATGCATCTGAGCCCCAGATTCTTTAGCAAAAAGCTCAGACAGAAAAAGCCCCAAATTTCAGCTCCCAGGGAATATTTTCCACAACTCCTGCTCAGAAAACAAAATTACAAGTTTGCTTCTCCACTGAAAACATTGGGGCGGAAGTTCCTGGGAAGCAGTAACCATGGAGCCCAAGCTATCCCATTTTTTACTGTCACTTCCCAGAGTTCAACAGCGCTACGCCACAGTCCTTTTGTTTGTAAGAGCTGGACAGTGCAGGAGCTGCCAAGAAACCTTCGCTGGCTGTAATGACCCCTTGGCCTCCCTCACCGGAGGGGCGGCTCGGCACACTTAAACTCTTCCATGACGCAAGGGACTGGGCCCGATGACCAACAGAGAGCTCCTTCCAAAGACCTCTCTGTGATTATGTGCTGATTAAATACCTGCGTGTACTGCTGCCTTATTTCCCCATTTTGCTCCAAATTCATCAGGCTTGGCCCTGCATCACTTTATGACGTGCAGCGTTATATCAGGACCTATGAATAACTGTCCCTCTCCCTTGTGTGTCTGCCCCGGGAAGTTCTGCCCTTTTTTTTTTGTCCATCTCCTGGTGTTATAATAATTTTCTCTCTGTGTTGTAACCACAGCCCTCACACAGACCTCCCACCAGACCCTGCACGCAGAGAACCAGCACAAGCAGCCTGACATTCCCATGGTGGATTCTCCAAAGAGCTGCTAAAAAGATGCCCTTGATAAACTGCACAAACCCCACAGCATTAGCACAGGCAATTAGAGTTTCACTGCTGCCTACGGCTTTCAACTTTAAACAGACTTTGGAGGAACAGCTGGACATTGGAGAGAAATCTGAGAAGAAGCTTAAGGAGACCAGCAAGGCCGGCACTCCTCTGCTGTTAGAAATGGTTTGTTTGGTTTTGCTTCAAAACAGGCAAATGGGAGAGAGGTCCAAAAGGCCCTTCCCGGGCTCTCAGTGACAGAGCCTGCCAGAACTCCAGGAGCATTTGGACAATGCTCTCAGGGATGCACAGGGTGGGACTGTTGGGGTGTCTGTGCAGGGCCAGGAGTGGGACTGGATGATCCTTGTGGGTCCCTTCCAGCTCAGCACGTTCTGTGATTCCACGATTGTGCAGAGGTGACTTATCACACACGGTGTGGCTCTCCACCACATCACCCATGTGTGCTCTGATCCTTGGAATCATCGTCCAAAGCAGGGGGAGCTGGGCAGCCTGGCTCCAGGAAACAGCTCCAGACTCTTTGGACCAGGAGCAGTAACATCCTGGATGCAGACATCCACCTACTGCAGGGTGCAGCTACCTGTCATCCTGACAGAGGTCTATGTGACAAATTAATATCTGCAGGAGATTACCTGGACCCTGTTAGGGGAAAACTTCCAATTTGCTTTTAAAACCTTCACTGAACCATTTGTGGAGCTCTGGTTAATCCTGGGAAGAAAAACAAGCACGTAAAATCTGTCCCCACTTGACTATGAGAGCTTTTGAATCATGGGGTGACTGATGGGTCAGTATACTCTGGTCAGTTTTGAACCTGATGCTTTTCTCTGTCACAATATTTTAGTTTTGTTACCCATGTTCACCACAGATTTCTGCCATGCAGCCTTTACACCCCGCCCATGGCAGTGAGGTGCCACATTGGTGACATCCTCGGTGTCACTGTCTGCATGATACCGAACTGAGCCTGCGTGGGGTTCAACCATGCTGAGTGCAGGGTGCTGCAGGGTCAGGGCAATCCCCGGTACCAGCACAGACTGTGGGATGGAGGGATTGACAGCAGCCCTGCACAGAAGGATTTGGGGATGCTGGTGGGTGGCAAATTGGACATCCCTGGCCATGAGTGCTGGCGCATAGAAAGCCAATGGTATCCCAAACTGCATTCCCAGAGTGTGGGCAGCAGGAAAGGGGGGATTCTGCCTCCCTCAGGTGAGACCCCACCTGCAGAGCTGCCCCAGCCCCGGGGCCCAGCACAGGAGCACATGGACCTGTTGCAGCTGGTCCAGAGGAACCACAAAAATGGTCAGAGGGCTGGAGCACCTCCCCTATAAAGAACAGTCGAGAGAGTTGGGGTTGTTCAACCTGGAGAAGAAAAGGCTCTGAGGAGACCTTATTGCAGCCTTTCAGTGTCAAAAGGGGGGTTTGAAGAAAGGTGGAGAGAGGTTTTTACTATGATCTGTAGTGACAGGACAAGGAGTAATGGATTTAGGATGAAAGGAAATATTTAGATTAGGTTTTAGGAGGAAATTCTTCACTATGGGGGTACTGAGGCCCCAGGACAGAGAAGCTGTGGCTGCCCCTGGATCCCTGGAAGTGTTCAAGGCCAGGTTGGATGGGGCTTGGAGCAGCCTGGGCTAGTGGAAGGTGTCCCTGCCCATGGCAGGGGTGGGACTGGGTGAGCTTTAAGGTCTCTTCCAACACGAAGAACTCTGTGATCATATTGAGGAGTGGCAAAACGAGGGTCATACATCACTGTTGTGGAAACACACACATGGCAAATCCCTACGAGAAGACAAAGGGAGAATTGCTTCATCTCACTCCCAGCTGCCATTCAATGTTAGCAAGCAGAGGCTACCAGCAGTAATGAAAGAGGCACAAAAGTCCATTACGTGGCAACAAATCAGTGTAGAAACTGCATCATCCAGCAGCTCCCAGCCTCACCCTTTACCCATTGTTCTGGTGAAAGAATTTGCTGCCTAAACGTACCAAGCCAGCAGAAACCGAGGGGTAAGGGGAACCTTTCAGTGCCTTAGGTAACAGTGCTCCCTTCCAGCTGCAGATTCCAAAGAAAATCTGAACAAGAGTGATCTTAATTTGCCTAGATGTGAATTGAGAAAGTCATACATCATGCTGTCCTATGCACTTAATTAAATTTTTTTTTAAAAATTAGAAGGACTAAAAAAAAGTGTGATTGGGAAATTAATTTAATAAAAAGTTAGGAGGAGCAAATCTGGGTGCAAATAGGATTTCAACACTCAGAATCCCTCACCCACTGCCAAGATGCTTTAGGAGGAGACTACACCTTTAAGGAGGGAAAATGAATATTAGAAATTATGTATAGGCACTTTTAGCTGAAGATTTCCACAAATACATTTCCAAAAGCACTAGGTGCACCACAATCATTTCACTGATAACCTATCCTCCATAGAAACTTCCCAATGAATGGAGTCCCAAGTAAGATACAATTAAATCAATTGGTTTGATTTTTGTAGAAAAATGGTCACCCTTCAAAGAGAGATTAGGCCAATTTAATTACAAGAACATACAGAAATATTAATTAAAATACTATTAATTCTCACCTCACTTTCCATGTGAAAGCACACAGAAACTAATTTAAAATAACATTTTTAAGTGTGTTTAGGAATATTATCTGTGGTTCATGTAAAGAACATTTGAGGAGACAGTCCTTACAAAACACAACCTGGTTGTTGAGTGACGGCTTTTATACTTTCCTCACTCAAAACCACTCCACAGATTTTATTTCCCCAAATATCTTCCATAATCTCAGGCAGCCAGTTGGTGTAATTGCTCTCGTGCTGTTACTACCCCTGATAAATCACGGGGGGTGAGTGTCAGGATAAAGAGGGAGCACTTTGTTCCACGAGCACATCACTGACAACGTTTCATGTGCTCAGCCAGCAAATGACTGCATAAAATATATGTAAGATGATAACTTCAGACACGGTTCTCACTCTGAATTATCCCCTACTCCTCCTTTAAGATGTGCAAATATTTTACGAAATGTCAGGTTCTTGGGAGTTTTTTTAAATACCGTGTTTGATCTTTTAAAATCTGTTAAAGATAGCAAAGCCTAATGATGTACCAATATATACACCAGCATCTTCCTTCTCAGTTACGTCTTTAAAAGCTCAGAAGAGATGAATGTAATGTTTTTATCCCAGGGAAGGGGGGGAAGCACCTCTGAAGCAAAGAGGATGTAAGGACAGAGACTGCGGTGCTCCAGGCACCCGGCTCTGCTTTCCTAGGCAAACACCGACCTCTACGGGCAACAAGGAATGGTGCAAAATAAACGACTGAAGAAAGGCCAAATGTTCGAGAAAGAAAGGAAAATCAAAAAGCTCGGTGAACCTCTCTGGAAGCCAAAGCCATTATACTGAAGTAGGATATGGATAAGGGTCATCCCTCTGGATACAACGATAGGCTCCAGAAGCTCGCTAGAACAGATTTTGGTGGCAAACAGACTCAATGTGCAAAGTACTCCTAAAACCAAGGGAATGACTCCCAAAAGGAACCCTCCAGTGCCAGAGTGCCAGAGCCAGAACCCCTCTGGCTCACCTCAGAGCCCACGAGGGAACGCGGGCATGCCCGCTGCACACCAACATTTGAGCCCAGCCCTGCCCAGGCCTGGCACTGCTCGGGGCACACAGAGTGGGCAGCCAGGGTGAAGGAGCAGAAATCCCATGCCAGAGGATGGCCAGTTGGGAATGTGGCTTCTCCTCACCCCTCTTCAAAGGCAGGACACTGCCGGCAGGCGTGGAGCCATCCTCCTGGCTGATTGAGACTGGGCCACAGCGGGAGGAAAACCAAGACTTATGACACAAACTGCAAAAATACAGAATTACAGTGGATGGCTGGGCAGTGGGAAAGTGGGACCAGTCTCTCCCTGGCAGCAGGAGGCTGCTCCCACCTCGTCAGTGGAAAAGCAACTAAACAGGCCGGAATTTTAAGCCTTGTTTTGCCTCAGACCTGCAATAGGGCAAGACGCTGCAGCTCCGTGACAAATGGGGCGTGGGAAACACATTGCTCCTCTTCCTGCTCTGCATTTTAATCTTCCTTAACTTAATGACAAGGATGCAAACAAATGGAGTTCTCCTAATTGGTTTAGGATCAGTTTCTATGTCAAGATTTAATCCATCTTTTTGCAAAAAAGGGGCTTTTTGAGCCAGTGATGAACAACTGTAATTTTGTAGATATTCTTGCAAGTGCAAATTCTTCATCATTAGATATAAACCTATCACAAAATAACACCAGTAATCAATTTTTTGGACAGATATTTTGTCTGAAATTGTGGTATGTACAGCGCAGTTGCTAGCAGAGAAAATGTAATCTAAATTAAAAACATTAAGAGCATGTTTTAACCTAAAATTGTAGAAGTGATATCTCATCAGATAGCAAGGAGGAAAGAAAAATTAATAATAATAATAACAATAATCATAATAAAAAGAGAGAGAGAGAGAGAGAAACAGGAAAACCCTAAAAATTTAAGAAAGTTTACCAGTTGCAGAAGACTAAATTGTTTCAAAATGTCATTTTTAGGCCTGACAAAGCTTTTTTGGCCATGCTAATTTAAAAGGTTTCCTCCACAGGCACACTGGAAATTTTTAATGTTTTTTTATGTTCCTGTGACTTGCAGCAGGCAGAAGCTAGAGGGTGGTGGAGTTAAAACATATCCAGGCCTTGCACTAAAATAAGAGAACATCTCACAGTCTAAAGTTGCAAAAATGGACAAAACAGATAAAAGTAGAAGATTCAACATTTAGAAACTATGATATTCAATATCCTGCTCAAATACAAAGCAGTCTCCAATGGAATGCCAGCTTAAATCTTCAAAGAACTGGAAGTTAACAAGTTTATATTTAAGAATTCCCTGCCTGGCCCCTTTCCCCTGTGTGTGTCCTCCTGTGGGGCCCTGGAAAAGCTCCATCAGCTACTTTACTGCTAAATTGAATTCTGCCCACACAATGCTATGATTTTATACGTTTTCACAGGGAATGAAATTTCTTGGTTTGCCCTTTGGAAGAGAGCTAAGTGAGCTTCTCAATTTAATGGGATCTTCTATTAAAAATTAACAACTGTCTCATAAAAGACATTTAGATAGTCCATAAGGAAGTGAAAGGAATGAAGAACCTGGAATCTCTGGCAGCTCGTGCATGTCAGGTAGGAAATAACTCAGGGCAGGTTTAGCACAGAGTCCTGAAATCCCAGAGTGGATTGGGTTGGAAGGGACCTTAAAGCTCATCTCATTCCACCCCCTGCCTTGGACAGGGACACCTTCCACTAGGTCACACAGGGAACAAAACCAGGCAAACAAGCAAAGAATAACTGTGTCTAAATTCTACATAAATGCTGGAAGTTGGGGGAAATATGTCACTGAACTGGAATGTCTCATTTTAAGAGGAACTGTTGCCATTTTAGCTTCTCAAAATTATGGTTCTTTTTAAAACTGGGGCACAATGCTTGAAGATGGCTCCAGTCCAAGCCCCTGCTCAAGCAGGGCCAGCTAGACCAGGCTGCCCAGGACTGATCAGCTGGGTTTGAGAAACTGCAGGGACAGAGGCTCCTTAATTCCTCCTTTGCCAGCTTTATGGTAAAAAAACCATTTTCTTCTGTTCACGGGAATTTTGTGTGTTTCAGTCTGTGCCCACTGCCTCTTGTCTTGTCCCTGGGCACCACTGCCCAGAGCCTCTCTTTTTTCCTCATACCCACCCATTGGATATCCATAGACATGGATGAGATCCCCTGGAGCTCTCTGCTCTCCAAGCTGAGAATGCTCAGCTCTTTCCATCTCTCCTCACACAACAGATGCTCCAATCCCTCGATCATCCCTGCGGCCCTTCCTTGGATTTGCTCCAGTGAGTCCAGCCCACACCAGTCCTGTATGGGGACCCCCTGACTGGACACAGCTGTGCCTCTCCAAGGCCCAGACAAGGATGGTGGCCCTGACTGACATGGGCCAGCCCTCTCAGCCCTCCTGGGCACCCCATCTCCAATGGACCTGACTACATCCAAGTGTGAAAATGTCCCCTAACCTGATCCTTCTCCACTGGGAGAAGGAGGGCTTTCCTTGTGCCAGCCTTTCTGACGTCAGGAAGATGAGGCTTAATGAAGGCTGGTCTTAACAGGGACTCAAACCTCTGGAGAGCTGTCAGTGTCATCAGGAGCAAAACCTTGGGTAACCAAAGCCACCAGACAGCCACTCCAGCAACCCCTCCAGAGACACAATTCCAAAAGCTCTGGGTACCCTGCAACTCTTTCACAACATTCACATGGGGCAATAACCCTCAACATTGCACCTGTGAAGGATGTTCTCTATATAAGTTTTTTTTAACTCGTTCAAGGTTGCTGACTTTGGTGATAGGAGATGGGGAATGTCTTTAAACTAAAAGATGAGAGATTTAGATTAAATGTTAGGAAGAAATTGTTCCCTGTGAGGGTGGGGAGGCCCTGGCACAGGGTGTCTGGAGAGAAGCTGTGGCTGCCCCTGGATCCCTGGAAGTGTCCAAGGCCAGGCTGGACGGGGCCTGGAGCAACCTGGGCTGGTGGAAGGTGTCCCTGCCCATGGCAGGGGGTGGCACTGGATGGGCTGTAATGTCCCTTTCAGCCCAAACCATTCTGGGATTCTGTGATATTCTTGATTGCAGAGCATCCAACTTCATGTCACAGCCACAGCTGCAGGTGTTTAAATGCAAGCCTTCCATTTAAAACTGCTTAGAATTTAATGTTCCTTGATGCCACAGAAGACATTTATAGCCTTCCATAGAACAAAATTCTCCCTCTCCCTTTCTTCATTTGTGCTGTCAGTGCTTACTGAGTAACTGGGTATGACTGGGTGATTTATTTAAATATTAGCACAATTTCTGTGAATACTTTTATCTTTTTTTACAAACTGGAGTCCCACCACAGCTCAGAAGTACTGAAAAGGCCATCAGGGTTGTAAGGGCAGCTTTCCTGCATCCAGTACCGGGTTCTTACACTGTTCCTATAATCCATCTGTACATCTCCAGCATTTTTAATACACCTGGCTCTCCAATAGCAAGGTGCCATCTGTGGTGGCTCTTGGGGCTCAGCTGTTTTTCTCCCTGCCCAATTATATATATGCACCAAATCCTTTAAACCTCTCTCCAGTCTGCAGCTTCATTGGCTCAAACTAATGAAGAGAATTTTCTAATTCTCTCCTGATAATCCTATTACCTGTCCAAAGCTATTTCTGCAAGGGTCATCATTCCAGAGGGGTGTAAATCTGGGGCCAGGTCTCACTGTGGTCAGTTGCAATCCAGCTCTTCTCCTAGAAACTCCAAGGACATTGGTCAGCACCTGGGAACAGCGGAGCTGAGGGACTGAGCCTCTCAGGTACAGTGATCTGTGTGTTCAAACCTTGCCTTTCAAGTTTGATTTCAGTAGGGGGGAAAAAATACGGTGTTTTGAAGATGTATTAGTGGTGTATGAAAAGCTCTAATAAAGAAATGTAAGTGATGAGGTGTCTGAGAAGAGCCTCACCTTTGGCAGCATCAGGCTGAAATGGGGCTGGTGACATAACAGCTACTGCCAGGTTCCCAGCTGGGAATTTGGCAGGCTGCTGTCATTAAGCTGAGCACAACAAGCTGCCAGAGCTGTCATTATTTGTGCTTTAAATGAATGCATGGGCAGTGAGTGGTGCTTCACTCCAGCTGGGGTCATCTGGGGGAAATGGAAATATATTAGAAATCAGACACTGGATCTGCTGACAATGTGTGCCCAGACTATTGGAAGTGACACCTATATCTAATTTAACAGGGCTTTTCTAGTCCTTGCATGGAATCCTGTCTCTCTCTATTTGATTCTGGCATTGATTTGATTCAAAAATGGGATTTCTACTCTTTTGTAACCTACCTTTGAGTACTAACCCGTATATAAGGGTCTGCAAGAGAATATAAAAACACCATTTCTTCTGCCTGTGCTGGGATGGAATTGTGTGCTCTGGGGAAGGGTGAGTGAAGGGCTGAAATCTCTGGGATAATCTCCAGAAAATGTTCATGTCTGGGCCCATTTTCGAGCCTCCAAGGAACTCTAAATGCTAACTTTAGAATGAATCCTTCTTATCCAGGTATCTAATCTCAGCTTGGTTTTGCAAGAATTGTTTTCTTGCAAGAAAATGTTTTGGTGAGCACAAATATTGGTGTGAAAGAATAATAACCCAAATGTACCCTGCACAAGACAATTCCCTCTGTAGCTGCTGTGACAGCATTAGCTTTAGACAGGTGACAGGTATGCAACTAAAGGTATAAATGACATGTTACATAAAAAGATGGAGGAAAAACTCCATTTTTTGGCCCTGAGAGATTGCTTTGGATAGCTGAGATCCCCAGAAGATGAGCATGTTGTGACTAGGACAGGTCTGAATGGTCAAGAAACATTGGGGCAAAATTACACCTTGGATTCTTGCTTCCACCCCCTTACACAAACAGTATCATCTGCACAATCAGTGGCTTTACAGGTTTCCTGCAAGTATTTGACATCTTTTTGACAGGAGGGAATAATTTCAACCCAACCCATTCTTCTGCAGCTGATCTGTACCAGATTGCTAGAATTATATAGAAGTGCTTCATCCTGTTTCAGAATGGGATTTTAAACTGATCTTTGTTATAAATATTAAAGACTAATCCTAGCAATTATAATTACAGCACAGCTAAAAGATGGGAAATGCATTAGGGCATGACAGATAATCACCAAAATAATACAGCTCGAGAGCAAATAACATAGTTAAAGATAATTGCTGTACACCAGGATGTGCAGCTGCTGGTTTCCAGTGATAAGGGGAATTCCTCTCCAGCAGCAGTGCATCTCAAAGCCATCACAGGGCTCCCATATTCCTCATTTACAAAGTTGAAAAACCCTACAGGTATTTTACACCTTCAAAATACTCATGGTGCCATCTGGTCATACCCTCAGCTCAACTGCAAAGGTTTTTCCTGGGTGAATCACAGCATCAAAGGGAATTTCCTGCCCCCTTACAGCCCTCCAAAGCAAAAACCAGAGTCTGACCAATGCAATCAGTGCAGAAATAAATCTCCATAAATATTGCCCTGGATTCCAGGGATTAGGCAGCTCAGTGGGGTAACTACCTGCAGCTCTGGAAGGTTGTAACTCTCACTCTGCACCAGCTCTGCAACTGCAGAAGAGTCTTAAATGTAGAAGTGCAAGAACTTAGGAAAAATCCACATCATCCTTAGCTTCCCACCCCATCTTTTGGACCTATTGTCTTCTTTCATATAGCCAGTGATATGACACCAGATTAACAACCCCACAAGGCACCTGTGGACAGAAAACCCTCCAGAGGCTGTACTGCCCACTTGGTCAGGCATGGGTGGGCAAGGAGAGGAAAGAAAAGCAGCTTGCCTCTGAGATTGGCTGCGTGTGAGGCAGCCAAAGGACATGGGGAACTCAGCTGGAGAGACTGGTAACCAGCTTTCAGCACTATCCCATCTTAAACTCCTTAAGAGGCACACTCTAAGGCACATGGCCAACCACAGTGAGACTGAATTACATCCTTAATTCTGAACTGCTTGAGTGAGCACAGACTTCAGCCTCAGCCCAAATACAGAGAAACCTCTCATGGATTTAAACGTAAGCCGGAACACGCTGTAAACCAATATATTATTGTATTGAGCGGAATGCATCCCAAAGCTCCTTCCTTTAATGCTCAGTGCCTACGGAATTCCAGGCAAAGCTGTAGAGCATCTCCACAGTCAGCATCCCAGTCCAGAGAAATTCCTATTCTGCTGCTTACTGGAATGAGGATATCAAAAGGACTATGAGTAGAAGAAAACAAAGTGAAAGTGAGAAATGGGGTCTACCCCAACACCAGGTATGACTAGAGTTGGCCAAAATTATGGGATTTGCACTTTCTGAGTAAAAGAACAAAAACCAGACCAAAACAAAATACCCACCCCTTCCAACTTCAAGTGAAAGTCTTGGTGAATTCATGTCACCTCTTGTAATAACTCTTCTTTTTTTTTTTAACCTAAAATGAAACATTTCAGTTTTTCATTGGCATTTTTGTTATGGACAGACATGGAAAATGAGGGCAACAACAAGAGGAATAATGATAAGCCTGAAAAATAGCTCCACATATTTGCCTGCCAAAACAAGAAACTCTTTTTTTGATGACCCAGAGCCCTTTCCAATCTATCAGCCAGAGATCAAACAAATAAGAAAAATGCAGGAAATTGCAGTGAGCAAATGCCATATAGTTTTTCTCCCTGCATTCTAGCAGGGGAAGGGATGGCAGTAGCAGTGATTCCTGCAGAGAGAGCTGATCTTCTACAAAATCAATCTCTTTGTTTTGAAAACATTAAAGGAATGCATTCAAATGGCATCTGGAAGTGACATTTGTTTCTATTTGCATATCCTTGCCATTTTAGCAGTGTAAATCATTCATCACGTGACATAATTAAAATATTATTGAATTATTCCATTTGTGCAATATCTTACAGAGTTGCTTTGCATGGAATTAATGACTTTATGGTAATTTGAGAGGAAAACATGTTATAATGAAGGCTTGGCATTTTGGCACAAAGTTTCGAATAAAACAATTGGGGTGCTGATTCCTGTCCTTCCAAACTGCTGGAATCCCATGGAAACAGCTGCCTGCAGCAGAATCCAAGGATAACCAGCCATTCCCGTTCCTCATGGGAGCAGGGATGCTGTCCAGGCTTAAAGCAGTAGCAGTACAGAGATCCCATGAGGAAGGCCTTCAAGCAAATGGAGGGTGTTTTAAAGGAAGGGATGAGATAAATCCTTGGACCTCACCTCTCTGCAGCACACAATGATGAACCATCTTCCCCTGCAACTCTACGTTAAATCCAGGTCCATGGTCACCGTTGGCCACCGGTTCAGAGGTGGGGCCTGTGAAGACTCAGCACAACCAGTCATGGGGAGACCTCAATTCTGTCCTGAGATCCCAGGAAGCAGCACCTGCCAGCTGCTCACCTTTTCTCCCTTCCACGCTGGATGTGCCCAGGTTTATTTTGTGACACTCCACATTTGGTCGCAGGCAAGAGGCACATATGGAAATATGGCCTAGCTAAAAATAGCCTGGCTAAGCCTGAAGCCAAACAGGATGAAGTAAGTGCTCAGAAAGAATTAGGAGAAGTCAGGCTCTGCCAGAGGAGGAAACAAGCCAGACATGGATGTTCTGAGATTTAAACATTGTGCCTTCAGACCCTGGGGGCTTCCTCAGCACCCACACCACAGCCCTTCGCTTCCAGGGACCGTCTCTGCCAAGGAGAGTGAATTTTGGTCCCCATTATCCATGCCTGCATCCTCTCAAGACAAGTCAAGTTCTGTAGCTCAGCCAAAAAGGGTTTCAGGCCACTGAACCAAGCTGTCTCAGCAATTTCAGTAACCCGCAGCCCATGGCAAACCACACATCAAGATGTATTTATCCACATCTGCCTTAGGGGACCAGTGGAAGGTGTCCCTGCCCATTGCCAGGGGGTTGGAACAAGATGACCTTTAACATCCCTTCCAACCCAAGCCATTCTATGATTCCATGACTTGATTAATTTTAGAAAGTGGCTGTTTATTTAAAACAGAGTAACAATCATTTTAGGACTTTAAAATTTGATTATACCCTTCTGTTCAGTATGAATATTGATGCATCACCCAAGACTCTCCTACAATGTTTAAAGTAAAGGGATTAATATAGATTTGCTGCCATACAGCCTAATCTGGTGCTGTTAAATAGTTAAATGACTTGTGATTTGATTTTTTTTTAAGAGACCTTGTTGGAACACATCAATAAATGAGGCTCTTACAAACTGA
Source organism: Ifrita kowaldi (assembly GCA_013398055.1). Lineage (NCBI taxonomy): Eukaryota > Metazoa > Chordata > Aves > Passeriformes > Cinclosomatidae > Ifrita > Ifrita kowaldi. The sequence goes on along the minus strand of VZRS01003385.1, from coordinate 75,275 downwards.
TTCATATTTGAGCTGTTCCATTGGGACAGCTAATACTGCAACAGTCATTTATCAAGTAAATCCAAATCTCTGACATCATGACAATCTGAAATAGCATGGCTTTTCTCTGATGTATGACAGTCTCTGGGTTTGTATCTGAGTCTGATTCTCCCAGAGGGAGAGGGAATTCTCTCACTTGCATTCACATCTTATTCTTTAGCCCTGGAGAATCCACAAATAAAGCCCCATTTAGTGCTGAAGCCACAGCAAAAAGCTTTTAGGTGCCAAAATCATTAGAAAACGAATCCTAGGAAAAAGATCAGATTTCATTACTTCTAATGCTCATGGAATTCCTCTCCTTTCCCAAGCACAGCACACTGCTAGGGCTGCACCTCCATCCACTTCCCACATCTGCCACAACCTTCACAGCTGGAGTCAGGCTTGGGCTAAACCAAACATCACACCCTGCTCCACAAACAATGTGCAGAGAGAATACCTGCCCTCAGAACACCTCCAGTGTCTCTTGTCCTGACTCCTGCTAATCCCATGGCCACCTGCTGCAAACAGAAGGGGTAAGGACCTGCCTTATCTTATCACTTCAGCCGCAGTGGTAGCAGAGCCAGGGCTGCTCTGGGCTGCTGCACAAAGTCCCTAAATCCCACAGCACAGGAACATTGTGTTCAGGCACCTATGTTGAGCGTATTTTCCATTACCCTCAAGGTTGCCACAGGAACCCAAGGAATTGGGGCGCTTTGCCCTCGCCCAGAGCCGCAGGATCAGGGACACTGTCGTTCCTTGGGTTTGGTAGGAGCGCGTTCCCAGCACGCAGGCGATGGGAACACTGCCCCTGGGCTCAGCTCCAAATCCCATCCCTGGGAGAGGTAAATTGGCATTGGGGTGCTGCTGTGCACACATGAAGTGGATGAAATGAGTCAGAGGGGTTTACAGCAAGGTCTTTTCTAACCAGATCATTTTGTTCCCTTTATTTTCCCTTTTCCTTCCTTTCCTCTGCAACAAACTCCTGGTCTCTCCTCCTGCTTGTTACAACAAACTTTGCTGCTGATGCTCTTGTTCTCAGTGAACGCCAGAAGCCTCCAAGAACGCTGTCAGATGGCTTCTCAGGAGGTGATACAATTATAGCCTGAGCACAGGGAAGGCTGAAATATTTGGAATTCATTTTAGGATAGAGCCATCGCAGTCCCTGTGAAGAAGTTTCAGAAACAACCAACTGTGCACAGAGAAACTGGCCCAGCATTTGTGCTCCAGTTTCTACATAAATAAAAGCAAGTCCCTGGGAAAGGATTTGCTTTGCTGTTTATCTGAGCTGTGTTTTTGGAGAAGGAGAGGGAACACGTGTTTTAAGCCATCAGCCTGTGCTTCAAATCATGACATTTATTTACATGCTCAGAGAAACTTGTGTACATGCCTCAGCTGCTGCATAACTGCAACCCCAGTTTGCCTTGCTTGGGTCTAAAAAGGAAGTAAAATAATTCCAATTTTGTGCAGTTTTACAAGCCACATGTAAAGATATTTACAAATTAGCTGATGAAAACTCACCATTTATAATTACAAGTCAATCACAGAATCCAAAGGAAAACATGAAGCCTCTGGAAATACATGAATGGTATGACAGGGATACCATACTCTCTGCAGGAAAGGGATAAACTTTTCTGTGAGGGTGACTGAGCACTGGAACAGGCTGCCCAGAGAGGCTGTGCAGTCTCCTCCTCTGGAGATATTCAAACCCACCTGGATGAGATCCATCTGCCCTAGCAGGGGGCTGGACCGGATGATCTCCAGGTCCCTTCTAACCCCACCCAGTATGTGATTCTGGGATATAGGGAAGGTACAGACCTGATGTAAACACTCCAGGGCTTTCAGTGGCCACACAATCCTGTCTGCTTTGGCTTTCATCTTCTGATTAATAAAGGTAATAAGAGGAATACATTCCTATTATCACTGACTTCGTGCAATCATAGTTGCCGCACGGATGTCAGGACCATTTAGTAGAGACAAGATTATTTCTGATATTGCAAGCAAAGGAGCAGCTGGTTGGAGCAGGACCTGGGCCTCCATCATTTAATCAATTACATGCTAAGTCCATTTTTTGGTAAGTGGTCAAGTGAAAAAAAAGCAACCCAAAACCAGAACCACATCCAGCAGGATGTGTGCTTTTGGGTATACTGAACCCAACTCCAGACTGGCAGTGTCCTCCTGATAGTTTCTCTACTGCCTTTAACAAATACAGAAGGACCACTTTTACCTCTAGATTTTCCCATTTAAGAGAAATAAGGAAATTAATCTGTCAGCTCTTCTAAGACACTGAGATGCACTCAGGAGACTTTAGCAGAAGAATAAAAAAGGGAATGGAGGAAGAGGAAGCACCTGGCAGTCACAAGTGAGCACGACTGCTTGGCTCTGCCAGTCCTACAGGAAGAGTTCCAAGGCAGCAGGCTGGAAAACACAAGAAATTCTTGAGAGCACAAGCTGAATCACAGAATTTAGGTTGGGAAAGATCTCCAAGATCATTGAATCCAACCATTTACCCATCATTGCCAAGGCCAAAACATGTCCCCAGGTGCCACAAACAGGGGCCGCCACTGTTGAATCCCTGCAGGGATGGGGACTCCACCAGTGCCTGACCACCCAAGGTCACCTGTCCCTTTCCCTATCGTAGCAATGTCTTGGTCTGCTGTGACTTACTTTACACCTGAATCAGCACCACAGGATGTGTGAATCTAATTAAATTGCCACAAAGTCAATAAATACCCCTGGTCAAGGGTTTTTGCCCAGTGCCCAAAGCAGAAGATGGTTCACTCTTCTCCTTCACACAGGGACCTTCCCTGGAAAGAGGAGGCCCAGCTGCAGAGAAAGGCACTAATTCAGTGAGAGAGGGTCAGAATTACAAGATAATCTAAAATTTTAATGATGGGAAAGCAGGGAACGAGATCCTCACACATCTCAGAGGATGGATGTTAATGCTCAGAGAAAGCCAGGGATGAAGAATACATGGATATGAAAGCTGTTGTGAAGAATTTCCTTTTTTTTTAATTGCTTAGCTCTCAAATTTGAGATAATGACTGTTTAGACCCTGCTTTAGAGGAAGCCTGTTGGCTGAGTCAAGCCTGCTTTTTCCAAATTATGGTAACAAAGTGTAGATATGAAAAAAAGTAAAAGCAAATATCCCTACTGATTTATAGTTACAAATACGTATTTGAAGAGAACATCAACCAGCTAAGGAGGGAAAAAAAAAAAACACATAAACCTTCCCCACCGCCCATCAGAATTAAAGGTTGTAATTCCAAAACTATTTTCTTAACTGGGTATTTGTGGGCATTTCTTTGCATGTCCAGAGCCTTGAGAGGCATTCTTGGTCAAACCCATCCCAAAAGAGACAGTGGATGCTCTTCCAGCTTCACAAGTGTTGATTCCTCTCAGCCCTGCCCCACAGGCACCTGCTAGTTTTTGATGGAAAGGAGCAGTAAGATTTGCTCAAAGCCCTCACAGGGTAACGACTTCTAGACCTCTAATTAATCCCACAACAAACTCAAGTTCCTTCCCTCTTCCATAAAACACCAGCCATCAACCTCTCCAAGCACCTGTCTCCAGTCACTGCCAGAGTTATAGCTCTGACACAAGAGATTTTTGACAAATTATGGGGATCATACACGTTGCAAACATCTGTTCAGCTTGGGAAAAAAATATGCACAATCTCTGCCCTGGGCTTCTGCCATCCATCATGACTTTGCTAAATACAGCAATAAACTCCAACGAAGGCTCTGAAGGACGTGGCGACTTTAGCAAACATGAATGTGGAGTTCAGAAAGAAACACACACTTAAACATCAACTGAAAACTCTGCCCAGACTCCCAGAGGACCATGGTGAACTGCCCAATCCATCTGACAAATCGGGCCAGGCATTGAGGTTAAACATGGATTGAGGTTCGTGCCCTTAAATAATCTGCATTTGAAAATGTTGGCTGTTCCCTCTCACTTCAAATAGACATTTTCTCAGCATCCAGCCACCCTCCTCTTCCACCCTGCTTGATACAGCCAAGTTTGTTTAAAAAGAAGATAAATCAATAACAGGTTTCCTGGCAGAATAATTTAAAAAAAAGGATTAATTCATCACAATAGTAACAATGAAGGAGCTGCTCCAACAAATATGCAACATGCCCCAAAATTTGAATCCCAAGTTTCAAAAGATATTCACCACTTCATATACAAAATTAAGCTTTTCCAAATAAATTTTTTTGGTTAATGCTAATTGAAATTTGACATGGCAACTACTGGCAATATTAACACTATTGCCATACTAATGGCAACTATTATTTTTCCTAGAAAAATAGACCAAGTCCTGTTTCAAAATATCTGCATTCTACCTTTTCAGATAAAACCCTGGTAGTCTGATAGAAGTGAATCATAGAACCACAGAATCATGGAATGGCTTGGGATGAAAGGGACCTTAAAGCCCCCCCCTGCCATGGGCAGGGCCACCTTCCACTATCCCAGGTTGCTCCAAGCCCCGTCCAACCTGGCCTTGGCCACTTCCAGGGATCCAGGGGCAGCCAAAGCTTCTCTGGGCACCCTGTGCCAGGGCCTCCCCCCCCTCCCAGGGAACAATTTCTCCCCAATATCTAATCTAAAGCTACTCTCTGGCGGTTTGAAGCCATGCCCTCTTGTCCTGTCACTGATTGCTGTGAAGACATTGAGCTAATTTCCTGTTTCAGAGTGATATCCAGAAATAAACATGCAATCCTGAAAAGATGAATAATTCCTGGTGCATAATTATAGGCCAAATTTTGAAAGACTAAAATAAAGAGGAAGAGAAAGGGATATTTATTTAATCCTATGATCTTGCAGCCCACCACAACGCTGAAGCCAGGGGTAGTCACATAAGGAATGTCCTAATTGGCAAAGCCTTAAGGATAAATGAAACATTGGACTCATCTATTTAAAATGTTTCCACCTCACAAATAAAGAACAGCATAACTCTGCTAAAGCGGATAGAGGGAATAATCCAATCCCATAACCCTCTCATCAGTCCCAGTGACGTGCAGCAGAGCTGGCAGCTCCCTGCGTCAGCCCAGCCTGCTTTATGTTTTATTCCCATCATATGACCTCTTCTCTAGCAAATCAAGTCCTGGCCCGGTGTTTTGAAATTATGTTTTTTCCCAGCCACGGTGACCCGATCACTCCATGATACACCACGCTTTTGCCTTGAGGTGAGCCCAGGATGTTTCCATTTTGCCACACAATCAGGCTGTCTTTGTACCTTGGGGTGACACAAGCAGGCAAAGCAGGTTAGCTCTTAAGCCTGTCTTTAGCCACTTTGCTGTAAGGGATCTGATTGCCCGTGATGCAAGGGCAGCTGCAGGTGCTCCATGTTTGCCGCTCCCTGGCGTGGGGCCCGGCAGCGGGAGCAGATCATGGAAGGTGCTGTAGGGCCTTGGCCAAGGCGCTGGAACTCCAACCTCGGCATTGATCTTGATAGTGTAACGCTGCTAATGCCTCCTGTGAACCTCAGCCCATCCATGACCAAGGATTCTCGGCAACCTGTCCCTGCTGCAGGCACAGGAGGACACCGGCCCTCCCAAGGGTACCTGCGGAGCAAAGAACTCGCTCCATTCCACTGCCCAGGCAGGGGGAGTGATGCCTTCTCCAGTTCCATGATATTTTACCCAATTCCCCTTTTCAGGGGATTTCAGGAACCTGAACATTTAAATCCATGGCTGCTCCTTCTCTTGTCCCGCTTGCTTCAGAAGCTGCCCGTGCGCCAGGTACATCTGTGACCATTAATCACCATTTGAGAGAGGGGACAAGAGCAATCAGGGAGGGAATTTTGCAAATGGGAACCAGGGAAAACGGGCAGAGAAGCAAGATTCAAATTAGCCCTTGGGAGAGAGAAGTGCTGCTCAAGTTCAGACACTCTTCCCAAGAGGCAAGAGCCAGGGGAACACTTGGAGCACATCCCAGCTGAGCACCCACCCACATGGAGCTCGACAAAGACTTGCAACCACATCTCACTGCCAAACACCCTTCAGTTTTCACTCTTCCCCCTCAAGGGTCCCCAAAAAGTCACACTTCCCAGTTCACCAGCAACGTCCCACCAACCACTGGGGATTTACAGCCTGCTGCTGATCCGCTTACCTAAACCCAGCCACAAACAGCATTTTCGGCAGCATTTGCACAGATGGAAAGCAGCAAATTTGTGCCTAGAACATGTTTACTTGCTGGACTAGCAGCAAAAACGCTTATATTGGAAAGCAAGTTTTATTTATTGGCTTTGTCCTTTGCAGAATGCATCTTGCCTTTTACAGTTTGTTTAGGGATTTTTTTTTTTTAATTTCCTTCTCTTCTGTAACTGTAACTTACAACTACAAGACACTGTTTTTGTATTTACAGCTGCAGTCTTTTACAAGGATTAAACAAGGCTTCATTACAGTACACAGCTGTGGTGGTTTCTTCCTGAGCTACCTCAGAAGTTCGATATGAGCAAGAAAAAATAGTGAAGTTGTAATTTTGGGTAAACAGAGACATCTCTGTGAAGGCCAAAGGCATAAAATTATGCCCCATCCCTGGAAGTGTCCAAGGCCAGGTTGGACAGGGTTTGGAGCAACCTGGGATAGTGGAAGGTGTCCCTGCCCATGGCAGGGGGTGGCACTGGATGGGCTTTAAGGTCCCTTCCATCCCAAGCCATTCCATGATTCTGTGCTTTGTTACTAAGCAGAAAACCTTCTTCCATATTGGATAAAAAGGATAAAACTTCATTAAATGATTATTTCTACCCTGTAGTAAGGCTGGCCCATCCAGTTTAATGACACCAGAGTAATGAGCAGCAGTAACAGGAATTCTGCTTCTGATCTACAACAGATCCAAAGCTCATAGAAATTAAATGGCAGCATCAGGCTTCTACTTTGCATTTGGGTTTTTTTCTTGCTGAAGAAGTTTTTTTGGACACAAAACTCTTCTCCATGAAGAAATTGTTGTCTTTTCTGTCTTCACTCAGAAAATCTGACAGAAAGACAGGAAAGTAAAGAACTTATAGAATGATCAGTCTCTTAAAATACATATGTAAAGCCACCACATGCATGACAAAATAGGGCCTAGTACATTGATGATCCACGGACCTGATAAGAAGTTGTTACCCCCATTTGAACTTTTCAGGAGCCACTTTCAGTCATCAAAACCAATGAGATAAGCTAATGAAAATACAAAAGATCATCTAAATTAGCAATTTCCCCCCTTCCCCAGAGACGGCTTTTCATCTGGAATGTCAGAATGGTACAAAGGGGAAGCTTGGGATCAGTACCAACGACAGCTGATGGGCTGGAAGGTCTGTGGGTGCTTCCTTGGAACTAGGGGAGATAACTAACTCCAGTGATGACATTAATCATCATGTCACCATCACTGCACATCTTCCTGCTGTGTGACACAACAGCCTCTCAGGGGACTCTGTGCTCCTACCCGGAGCCAGTTATGTATTGCAGTTGAGAGACTGCATGAGTTACATGATTAAAAAAAAAAGAAAAGAATCAGCTGTAAAGCAGTAAGGGATCTGTAAGAGTAGATTGGGATGGCCATTCTCCATCCCTGCTGAATCCAACTGTGCCCATGCAGTGAATCACTGCCTCTGAGCCCTGGGCCTAACAATGCTCTCAGGCCAACTCAGGTTGAAGTTGATGACCTCAGTCAGGTGACCTTTAAAGGAATTTCTAAAAGTCAGCACTATCAGTCAACAAATTATGACCCACTTGCACCCACATGAGCCTCTCCAAGGGGTTGCTGCTCTTGCAAGAGCTGCCATGTGATGCAGAGGAAGGTTCCAGCCATCTCCATGCTGGGCACCCAGGTCCCAGCACACCTGTAGAGGCAAGCAGGTGGCACATTCCCATCTGAGACACTCGTGATGGGCCATCCTGACCTACTCTGTGACACTCTCTGTGGTGTTGACTCAGCCTTAACATGGACATTTCCTCACAGAGGCACTTGCATAACAACAACCTCCACAGCGGGCAGCACCCACACTTCCCCATTTATTGGGAAGCTCCTGTTTAACTTTGGAAAATGCTGCTTGCCTGGCACATAAAAGAACACCTCCTCACCACCCAAAAAAAACCCCAACCAGCCACACAACAGCTCCACCTCAACCCCTGATGAGGATGTGGGAGAGTTCCCTACCCAGGTGATTGCCTGGCTTTGCCCACACACAACACGCAAGAGCTTCCGCTGCGCTTTCCTCGAGGAGAGCCAGCTCAGCCTGGAACACCCTCCCACGGACCACCCTGTCCATGTGCCTTGTCCTCAGCTGCCTGGTTGGGAAACACCTGGCTCGGCCAGCCCCATTCTCCCAGGGCAGAGATAAGAATGACAAGGATTTACAGCCCTGCTGAGCTGAAAGGAAAACAGTTTGCATGCCTGGCTCCCAGCTCACAGCCCGACTCAGCCACAGGGACAGGACTAAGCTTTAGGAGTTCCCAGTCCATGGTCAGCCTCCCAGCCTGTGCATGGCCAGGGCTGTTGCCTCGTGCCACACTGCAGAAGAATGGTGAAACACAGCCTTTACACTGTTATGATTCATCTAATCTTCACAGATTTATGGGGCACAGTAGATCAGTAACATAAATTTTACAGAAACCTTTCATTTGTTAAGCAATCCATTCCCATCTATGGGAAGAGAGATGTTTCACCAAAAACACAGTCAAGTTTTCTGGTTTGAGCCTGCAGCTGAGTGCTTGAGTTTCATACCCTGTGCTTTTAGTGCTTTTCAGGGCTCAAAGCTCTGAAACAGCAAAGCACACAGAGAATCAAACCCTCTTGTTCTCCCCAGAACAAAGAAAATCTGCAGCAGAGGCAGACAGAAGAGCTTATTGTAGATGCCCATGTAAGCCAAGGGAATGACTTAAGGCTTTGACCCAGCATATATATCTGCTCATCCCTGACATGGCAAAGATTCTTAGTTTTGACTAGTGAGAAGGGATTAGCTTCAGATTTCTATTTCAGAATTGCAGGAATAGCAACTGATCCGGTAATCTGGATCTATGCAGCAACGACAACCTATCTATAGAGCAACCTACAGAATTTATACTAATAAAGCTTAACTCAGTACCTGCTTTTCTTCCAAACTTACTTGCAGTGTTTCCCACAAGTTTTGATTAATTGCCACAGGTACATGCATGGAACAACTTATCTGCACATTTACTAATCAGCTTTAGTCCCAATACACATGAGAATCAGGTACCTTGTGTCCTGCTCAGCTGTTATTCCACATTATCCCCTGATACTGCTATGGAAAAATGAAGGCACATTCCCTCCTGTGCATACACCACTATTTATCACTCCAGTCTAACATCCCAGCAGCCTTTAAATAAGGCAGTCATGGCATGAGAACGTCTTTGCTACTGTGAAGGCAAACAAAGCTTAATTTAACACCTGAACAGCTGAAACTAGTCTAGACTTAATGGGAACACTCGAATCACCTGCCTTAAGACTCCTTGCTGCTCTGTGGTGCTCTGGCACCACCAGCTGGGATCATCTCCTCGGTGGGAACACTCAAAATAATGTGGTTCTACTTCAGAAACACCACTGTAAGAGACAAAAAGGGTGTTGGTGAATCACAGTGCCCTGAGAGTGTCACCTGGCTCCTTGGGTTGCCTGGTTTATGGAAAGGGTGGAACAAGAAAGTGATTTTGATTTATAACCACCATCAGTTGGCTGTTTTGCAACAAACATGGCCAGTCAGCTCCAGGATGTTCAGAGGTCTCTTGCCCAACAGGTTCAAATATTTGGCTCCATTTTCTGTATGTGAAATGAACAGTTCAGGCAACCCTTAAAAATAAATACTGACAGCACTTGGAAAATTAATAGGTTCCCAGTTCCAAGAGGGAAAAGAAGGAAGAACAAAAGAAAGAAAAGAAAGAAAAGACTCAGTACACATTTCCATTGCAGGAAGTTTTACACCCACTATTTCCCATGACCACGTCCCTGATATTCTCCAGTGACTGGGAAGGAACACCGTAATGAAGGAACCCTCACCTGAGAATCTGGCCAGACACCTTTTTAAGGAGACTGACATATATCCCAATTGCTTTCTGTGGGTCAATGACAAGCTCCATAATTACCATGTGTATTTTGATCTTCACTGATACTCACCAGCTGCAGGAAATTACACACTGTGCTGTACCTGCTGTAAGCTTATCCCTTTGCAATCCTGTTATTAACTATTCTCCCTTTGGGACTTGCAGCATCTCCTACTCCAGCCACTGAAATGGAAGAAAATGCCAACACCAGCTTGGAAGATGACTTTGAAGGACAGGCAACACACACAGGCAAGGAAACTAAGTGGGGGTTTTTTCCTAAAAACGAGTTAAACTGTCCATGTTCACTGGGGAAGCTCAGAATTCCAGTAGTTCCAGTGGATTGGCCAAACCTCTTGCACAAAAACACAGCTTCCAAAGGCAATGAGAAGGTCTTTGCAAGTGGCAGCCCCCATGGAGGGCAGGTGACACCCAATGTCGTGCTGCTCCTCCTCAAACCTGAAGCAAAGGCCAAATGCAGGAGACACTTGACAAAGCCACCAAGAGCCATGGCCCAACATGGCTCCTGTTGGTTTATTGCCTCACTCCTGTGGTTTATTGCTTCACTTTGTTCTCCAGGGGAGTAGAGAAGACAACAAAAGAGCAACAAAACCCACACTCCCACACTAGAATTAGGTGATAGCGTTTCACTGGAAAGGCAAAATGATTTTTTCCTTCTTACAGAAGGAACACTCAGAGCTAAAAATGCCCTTTATGGCAAACACAGCATTTAGAAACTTTAAAAGAGGCCTCACTCAAAACCATCACTCTTTTTAATCCAGTGCTCAATCACCAGGATTTTTATGAGTACTGACATTGTGTTCAGCTCTACTGCCAGGGATCATCTCCTCCACCCCACTGACAGGTAACAGGATGTCAATCATTCCCTCCCTGTGCTCCAAGGGCTTCTTTTCCTTGGAGCTATAATAAATGCAGCTCTCGTAATAACTCTGGGGTTCTTTCCCAACCAGCCTTGCTGCTGTTGGCCAAGATTATGATATATACACAGGTTGGATGTGGCTCTGAGCAACAGAGCTAGTGGAAGGTGTCCCTGCCCATGGCAGGGGGTGGAACGAGATGAGCTTTAAGGTCCCTTCCAACCCAAAGAATTCTATGAAAAAAAACAACAAACCACCTCTCTCTATATATATACATATATATATACATGCACCATATCTCACTTTCATCACATCTTCCTTGTGAAAATGAGAGCTGCCTACCTGGTCTTTTCTAAATTTTCCATACGAAACTTCACCTCTGAAAACACTGAAGTATTCTTTGTTTTTGCTTTAAAACCGAAGATGCAGATTAAAATTTTTCATTTTGAAAAACAGCGCTGGAATTTTGAAATTAATTTTTTTCCCAGTTTCAAAATTCAAGCAGTTTAATCAAGCAGCTCCAGAGACCAAGATCTGCATTACAATCAGAATTATCACTTGCCTTACTGGTTACTCTTCCAGTGCAACATGTATTGTTTGGGGTTTTAAAAAATAATCTCAAATGTCCTGCATTCTTAGTTTTACTGTGAGTCCTTATGCACATTTAATATTTAAATTTTATTAAATATTTAAATTAATATTTAAATACCCTGTTTAAAAAGAAATCAAGTATTTGTCTACCAAATACCGCCATTGGCCAACATGGCAGTTTTAACAGGTTTCACATCCTCATCCATGTTAACTGCTCATGTAGTTCACCGAAATCCTTCCAAAGGATCCTGATGGGAACCAGATCACCAAAGTGATCCAGGCTAGAAAAACCCTCTTTCTTTCTTTCTTTTTGGGACACCTTGATCCCAAAGCTTTGGTTCTCAGCACTCCTGGAGAGTGCTTTGGAAGGAGGAGGGACAGATAAACTGAGGCACAGAAGGACAAACCAGCAAAGACCAGAAACTTCTCAAGAAACCTCTTGTTGCAGCCACTTTCTCACCCAGCTTCATCTCTATTAGGGCCCAAAGGTGTGATCAATGACTGGAGGAAGTTCAAATTAGAGAGTGAAGATGGAGACTCCTTACCCCCGAGCAAGAAAGAAATGCTTAGACAAATGTCTTCACCACACAGATCTTTCAGCAGAGATGATAAAGACACCCGAGAGAGATTCTGCCGTAAGGTAAGGAAAGCAAAAGGAATTAATTTTGGCTCTATATAAAATATGCCTGTTATAAGGTAGAAAATCATGAATTTTCCACTCAATTTCTATGTAACTCAGCAGAACTCTCACAGTGCAGACAGAACACATGTGCAAAACAACAGAGCTGGGGAAGGAGCTGGAGCCCCAGGAGTGGCTGAGGGAGCTGGGAAAGGGGCTTAGACTGGAGAAAAGGAGACTCAGGGGGGACATTCTGGCTCTGCACCACTCCCTGACAGGAACAGGCAGCCGGGGCTTGGGCTCTGCTCGCAGGGAACAAGGGACAGGATGAGAGGAAACGGCCTCGAGTTGTTCCAGGGGAGGCTTGGATTGGATATCAGGAAAATTTCTTCCCCATAATGGTGGCCAAACGTTGGAATAGGCTGCCCAGGGCATTGATGGAGTCACCATCCCTGAAAGCATTCAAAAAAATAGGGATGTGGTGCTCAGCAACATGGGGTAGAGGTGGATTTGGCAGTGCTGAGTTAATGGTTGGACTTGATGATCTTGGAGGGCTTTTCCAGCCTTAATTAATGGTTCTGTGATTCTCTCTATCCAGTCCTCTCTCAAGCAAAGGGTAACTTCAGTAAAACGAGCAGTGTATTTCACACCTATCTTGTACAGCACAGCTTGATCTTTCTTCCTCCCTTCCCTGCCACAATGCTCCATCCTTGGTTAAGGCAATGGAACATTTTTAACGTGTTTAAGAACCTATTAGTCAGGATAGTGCTCTGAGCCTGACCATCACTCGTGACCATTTGCTAATTCTGAAACAGGGGGAACCCAATCCCCAATAACACAGGAATTAAACCTGCCCCACTACTGGCAAAATTTCCACTGGCTCTGAGAAATCCATAAATTTTTGCCAAATGTGGCCGCTGCTTTCAGTACCAGCATGTTGACAGGCAAGCGTTGAGATAGGATCTTCACCTGTCTCTCGACGAGACCTCCCAAAGTCACCGTAGGGAGTAACGGTGCTTCTGGCTCAGCTTTCGGGGTTCTCCAGACAACAGGTTGGTCTGTCCCCCTTCCAGCTCCAAGGGGTTCTCAGTGACTAACAGCACTCTCTGGGTATCCACAGATGAGCATGCAGGAGTACGAGTTGATTCACGCCACGCAAGAGGACGAAAGCTGCCTACAGCAGTACCGCAAGCGCTGCATGCAGGACATGCACCAGCGGCTCAGCTTCGGGCCCAAGTTCGGCTTCGTGTGCGAGCTGCAGAACGGGGAACAGTTCCTGGAGGCCGTGGAGAAGGAGCACAAAACCACCACGGTCATCGTGCACATTTACGAGGACGGCGTCAAGGGCTGCGAGGCCCTCAACAGCAGCCTGACCTGCCTGGCGGCCGAGTACCCCACCGTCAAGTTCTGCAAGATCAAGGCCTCCAGCACGGGCGCCGGGGATCGCTTCTCCAGCGAGGTGCTCCCCTCCCTGCTGGTCTACAAGGCCGGGGAGCTGCTGAGCAATTTCATTAGTGTTTGTGAACAGTTCAATGAGGAGTTTTTTGCTGTGGATGTGGAGGCTTTCCTAAATGAGTACGGGCTGCTACCTGAGAGGGAGCTTCGGGTGCTGGGGAATGGCACGGATGAGCCAGATGTTGAATAATTAGAGCCATAGTCCTCACTGCCTCCCTCTCCTCTTCAGTCAGCCATAAATCAATGTCAGTAACACGCATCCCACTTAGAGAAGGCGGTCTTTGCTGACTTATTTGTAACATACAAAGACATAAAAATTGTTTAACTGTTAGTATGTGAGTTCTACTTAAAACACATACAACTGGCAGTCCTGTACATATTTCTATGCTGGCCACAAGTAATAGGAAGAACAGCAGTGATATTTAAGAAATATAGGAAAAACAAATTAAAAACTGAGGCCCCATGCCTGTCTCCACAAAGCACCAGTCCTTCATCTCAGTGGGGACAGGACTGGTCCATCCCTCTGTGCACACAAAAAGCCATCTCCATGCTCTGAAGTTACAGCAAGTCCTGGCTCCTGATTCACTTCTACCAACTTTAGCAGGAAAAAGCAGTTTTAAGGACAGACAATAGCCCAAAGTTCTTGCATTCCTAAATGGCTCAAGTATCTACATCATTATTTTATTCCACGTTTAATATTCAATACTGATGCAAAGAGAGAAGTTAGCTCAGTGCTCCTATAAGTTTTTCACCCAAACAGCTGACACAGACACAGCATCAGCTGGTTTCAGTTCATCAGTGCTCCCTATGCTGAGGAGCAGTATTTAAAATGTCTGTCAGTTTCTGGAAAAGTATGTTGTGCTTATGTAATAACTCTGAATAAAGCTTATCAGCTCTCAAAAGCTGCCACTGGAAGTGTGAAATATATTGGTAGCACATAACCTTAGCCTTAAAGACGTGAAATATTAGTAAGCACTCATTAGACATTTACTAAACTCAAAGTTTCAAGTTTCGTTAAAGGGAAGCTGCTGAGAACTACAATTTAACAATCTGTCTGAGAGGAAGACATGGGGTAAACTCTCTATAAACGTTCCTCTCTCTCCCTCCACCTGATACAACACAACAAAACATTAGAAACACTTCAGTGACTTCTGCACACTGCCAAAGCTAAAGGCTGAATTTGACTCTGAGAATGGAAGTATCCGTATCTTACTAAAGATCTTAACAGCACAATTTTGCTGATAACATTCGAGATTATCAAAATGTTAAAGGCTATTTCTCTTTTGTTTGTTCTGTCTTAGAAATTGTCAAAGTGCTACTGAAGTCCTACTTTTAACATTGTTTTGCCATGGATGACTATTTTAACAGAGCTCTAGAAACCTAACTTCATGTGCATCTTCTTAATCATCTCTCGTACAATCTTCTCTAACCTGTAAAACAATTCATGACTTTATTACACCAGGAATTCAAATAGCATGTTCCCAAAATGTCATGATTTCCACGCTGTAAACTGCTGAATGAGAGACTGTCACAAGTCTTTCTGACAGAACTCCAGGCGGAAGGAATAAAGCTTTTCCCTTGGAGCAGTCCTCTCTCCCCTTCCTGAAGCGTGAAGTTGACCCCTCAGGTAAAGTCACTTTCATCCTAACATTTCATTTGTCTCTGCAGAATATTTGCAGATACACCCAACAGCACGAAAATCCAATGATCTTATACGAGTTTAGGTAGAAAATACTGAATTATCTTTTGTCCATCACAAAAGTAACCAGTTACCTGAGTAGTGGGGCAGTACTTCTCTTGCATTTTGTTAATGATGTGTTTTAAAGCAGAGACATGAAAAATTTCTATCCTCTAAACACCAGGAAAATCTCCATGTAAGTTGTGAGAACTTAACCTCCTTGAGAACTTTCCCTCTTTATCCAACTTGATTTAAAAGCTATCAGGCTGTACATCAGCAGCCTCATCACATAAGCTCCATTTCTTTGAGAACAAGGCTGAAAGCACAAAACCGCAACAGTAACACCACAGAAGCTGCACCTATAGCTACTGTAAGAAATAAGTGGACACTCCAATTTAAGAGACAGATTAAGCGTGCTTAAGCAGGATTTTCTTCAACCTGTAATTTAAAAACCAAAAAGCAAACACACATGTGGCACCAAGCCTCAACAGAAGCTCATGACTAATGACGTTGCAAATAAAATTCTGATCACAGCAGTTATCAGTTTCTGCAGGAAAAAACCCCAACACCTTAAAAACAAAAAGCAAGACTTGACTCAAACATTTATTACTGTACAAAGGTTTTTGAGTAGCAAACTCTAAATGCTTCAATAAGCACATGGGAACAGCCTTCCTGCTACTCTGGGCTGTGGTTACTCTTCCTTTTGACTCAAAGTCACAGAGACCCTGAGCGTCCCCAAATATTCTGATGGAGCAGAGGGGGGAACAAATTATCACTGGTGTCACTGCTGCTCAGACTGAGAGCAAAGCCTCTGGTAGATGCCAGTGTCCTGCTGTCAGCTGGGCTCCCAGCAGCACAGACAGGGCTGTGTTTCGGATTCAGTACAGAATCATTTTGATAATGCACTGATGTTTCAGTGGTTGCTGAGCCGAGCTTACCCCCAGCCAAGGACTTTGCAGTGTCCCAGGCTCTGCCAGCGAGGAGCTGCACCAGAAGCTGGGATGGAGCATGGCCAGGACAGCTGATCCCCCTGGGCAGGGGGATATTCCTCACCATGGGATGTCATGACCAGTGTGAACTGGGGCAGCTGGCCAGGAGGGC
This sequence comes from Ifrita kowaldi, assembly GCA_013398055.1. Classification (NCBI taxonomy): domain Eukaryota; kingdom Metazoa; phylum Chordata; class Aves; order Passeriformes; family Cinclosomatidae; genus Ifrita; species Ifrita kowaldi. The sequence goes on along the minus strand of VZRS01003385.1, from coordinate 58,898 downwards.
CGATGGCTGCTGGGGGACGGGCTGGGCATCAGTGGGTGGGTGGTGAGGGACTGCACTGGGATCACTCATCTGTCTGGCTTGTACTCCCCTCTCTCTTTTGTTATCTCCCTTTTCATTATTATTACTGCTACTATTATTATATTGTACTTTATTTTAATTATTAAACTGTTCTTATTGCAACTCAAGAGTTTTATCTTTGTTCCAACCCTCCTGCCCCTCACCCCAGGGAGGTGAACAAGCCCTGGGTGGTCTTTAGGTGCCAGCTGGGGTCACACACTATCACAACCTGTCACAACTTACCACACCAAATGCTGCCCTCAGATGTGAGGAATTATAAACCTCAGTGATCAAGACCACTGAGGTTCTTAAAACTACATTTTAAAACCCCGTGGCACAGAAAACAATGATTCTGTAAAACTATTTTGTATCATAAATTTTAGAACTATACTGAGAAGAGCCTGATTTTCAGATGTGGAAGTCCAAACCATTCCCCTGGACTCTGACATATTAAAATAAATATATATCTGCAGTCACGGACATGAGTTAACAAAGCCCAGTGTCAGTCAATGGAGTTTTGACAGACTGAAAGCTTCGGAGTATTATACAGGTAGGAAAAGGATAAATCTACAATCAAACCTGAGGTAGAGTTATGCAGTAATCAGGAAACAGATTTTCAAACGGTTGTTTTCCTTTTCTCTTGCACACACATTTAAATTTATCCTAAAGCCTTCATTTTCTTATGCTCTCAATGGCACAAAATGGTACAAGAAAGGATGGGACAATGAAATCCCCTCTTGGTTAGTCCTGTAATCCTTAGACAAGTGAGAACCTGCTTTCTTCTACATCCCCTATTTTCTCACGCCAGGATGACTGGAAGGCTCAATCTGTAGGTACAAGTCAAATTACTCATTTTTTCTTTGACAGGGTTGATTAATTTCTTATTGCACAAATGGTACTTCAACAGTCTCCTACATCACACCTGAAATCTCCACCAGAGCCCAGATTGGAAAATCAGACTTCCACAGACCTTTGATACCTAGTTACTTACAAACTGAAAGATTAATTTGACCATCACCACAAAGAAAAGGATCATTTACTAAGCATTGCATAAGCTTGCAGAGGGGAAGAAAAACAGAGTTCTTTACAAGGGGATCCCGGGAATAATACATCCCAACAAGCTCTATTCTTGACACCGCAAGTACTAAACAAGAACAACTATAGGAAGTTGTTTCAGGACAATTTTCTTCTCTGGTGTCAGAGATGCTGTACTTCACTTCCGTGGCTGAGTTTTGTGTTACAGGCAACTAAAGAACAATCATTTTGTATTTTACCTCCAAAAGCATACCCTATTCTCCTTAAAAGCAAAAAAGAGACAAAAGACAGCTCCTTTCTCCTAATTACACCCCTGTTCCTCCCTCTAACAGAGGCTGTAGCACAGCAATTTTTAAACCAACCATATTCTGAAGCATGTTACAAAATTACTCCCATTTTCTGGATAACCCTCAGCCTCCCCTGGATGTCATCCCATCTCCTGATTCCTGCCTGTTGCTTCCACTCACTGGCACAGAATAAAAAGCAATTATAATACCTACAGCAGCTGAACCCAGTGCCTCCATTACAACACTCCCCTTGCTCCAGGAGGCCCCAGTTGAGCAATGCTGAGCACAGAAGGTCAACACTGTGTTTCAAAATATACTTACAATACTAAAAGCAGCTGTTTTTTCCAAACATGTAAAAACAGAATACACAGGTGAGGCAACAGTAGTCAAGACACCTTTCTTAGAGTTGCCTTTAATAAGGTATCCCAGTACATACTTGATTATGCTTTAAAATCAAAGGGTTTCTTTTTTTCCTTTGTGTTCCACTGCCTTCAAACAAAAAAAGAAATTTGCATCAGTATTAAAATGCCTTTAATTCTTTTCTGTTGTAGTTCAGGTCCAAGTAAACATCACATTTCATATACAAGTTACCTTTATTAACCTTACTAGGAATTCATTCCCTCCTTCCATCTTCCTCACATCAAGTAAACACGTAACTGGCCAACATCCCCAGGAGACTCTCTCATCATGGAAAGCTCTCTGTTTATAGCCTAAAAATCCTGATTAGCAATAATTTTGACAACTTGCCTGTATCTACAAGATAACCCACAAGACCTGCCTAGGTGTAACTGCTGCTGAAATAGTTAAAATTCCAAGATAACAATGATTGTATTGGAGCTAGACAGAGAAATCCTCATCAGGAGGCACTGAATAAAAGGCAGCAGCATACACACAGCTCAGCAATGCTATGCATTTCATTGATTTCTGCGTTCTCCAGTCTTGAACCAAGCTATTTACAAGCTGCCTTGGGCTAGTCTTGAAACTTCTAGAAACTATTTGTATGCATTTTATGCTCGTTAGCCAGTATTATCTAAAACAATGCATATGGTGAAATGCTGGCTTCACTAGAACTAATTTTCCCCCCAATTAACTGTAATAAAATAAGATTTCTCTTAGCAAAGGAACCCTTAAAGCAGGAATTGTCATACCAGGCCATTATGCAGGTTTTACCAATACCCTGAGAAACACCAGGAGCAGCATTTTGCATTAAAGGAGCCAGGAGGAAGAAAATGAAGGTTCTATGTTTGTTTAAGGGATCTCTCTAGAAAATAATATTATCATTCATTTATACAGAGCGACAGCGTTAGCTTCTTGTAAACCTGATTTACCCTCTACTTGATTCTGTAAGTGCATAATTCTACTTGATCTAGGAAGTGCACGATGGAAAAAGGCAACTGAACCTACCATTACAGTTTATATTGCACATCTACCTGGTGAGATTTAGGCAACAATTCTTAGTTACTAATATATTAACCCCAGCTGTTTCCATCTTGTGAGCGGCCAACACTTCCTAGGAGCTGTGGTGGCTGGAGTTTAATCACTGAAGATCAATCACTGAAGTAGTTGAAGGAGAAGATCGACGCCAGGACTGCGACAGCAGCTGCCACGACCAGCCCTAAATCCAGAGGGAACACAGGCAGTGAGGGAAGGGCAGCACAACCAGCCCTAAATCCAGACGGAACACAGGCAGTGAGGGAAGGGCAGCACAACCAGCCCTAAATCCAGAGGGAACACAGGCAGTGAGGGAAGGGCAGCACAACCAGCCCTAAATCCAGACGGAACACAGGCAGTGAGGGAAGGGCAGCACAACCAGCCCTAAATCCAGAGGGAACACAGGCAGTGAGGGAAGGGCAGCACAACCAGCCCTAAATCCAGACGGAACACAGGCAGTGAGGGAAGGGCAGCACAACCAGCCCTAAATCCAGAGGGAACACAGGCAGTGAGGGAAGGGCAGCACAACCAGCCCTAAATCCAAAGGGAACACAGGCAGTGAGGGAAGGGCAGCACAGGCAGCAGCAGGCAGGGAGGGGAAGGTGGGTCAGGGGGAATGAGCACAAGGAGAAACAAAAAGAGCTACCCCAAAAACTACATTTCTTAGCATGCTCATTACTGATGTAGCTGAGGAGACACACAGAAAACCCCAAAACACCTCAGTGATGATTTAAGGGAAAACATTTTTACAAAGCAAACACATATTTACTGCTCCTACTTATCTTCCAGTTATCATATTCTAGTTCTAACAATTAATAAAAACCAGAAGTTACTGCTTTGCTGACTAAAGTGGAACTATTTCAATACAAGCAGACCCACAGCACAGTGAGCTGTACTAAATGCAGACAGATCTCTGAGAGCAGGACAAGGCAGCATCATGGAGAAGTTGCAATGGAAAGGAGAGTTCTGTGGCTGGTGTTCCCTGAATTCCTGAGCTGACAATTAGCATGCTGTGGGAGTTGAGAGTCCTGAAAGGGCCCACTGCAGGTTCTGGACTGCCATAGCAAACATCTGGGAAAGAACATACCCATATTTTGTTGGAGCTTCAACAACAACGTTGCTTTTGTCAGCTGTGCCTGTTGTGTGTCACTCGGGCTGTCAGTCACTGGACAAATATCAACTGCATGGAAATCAAGGGAAGAAGGGAAAAATTAACAGTTGTGTTTTACAGTGAATTAATGCAAAAGGCCAAGAACTTCACATCAACTTTATAAAGTGTGTTTATGGTAGAAAAAACAGTTTATTGCAGTAGAAGTGGTACAACAGCACATCACTAAACTACGCTGTATGGCTGGAAGGGTAAAACTAAAGAGACAAAATATATTTCAGGAGGAGTTCCTCTTCCAAAACTCATTTTCCACACCCTGCTTCCATAGAAACATTCCCAACCCTCTTTGCATAGCCTGGGGAGAATTTGACTACCCTGAGAGGGAACCACCAAAATGTACCAGTAAGCACCTTCCAAGATCAAAGGCTCCCTTCAGAGCCAGCTGTCCCAAGTTCAGGGTACATGCAAATCCCGCTGCCATGAGAGGATGAGCCTGGCAGCACTTCCCTACCCAACAGCCAGAAACGCATTTTTTCCAACTACAGAAATTCCTTTTTGAAGATTCCCTAAAAATATCCTTTCACAGCAGGCATGGAGGACTCATTCCTCTTTGGAAGAATTACTAAATCCTTAGTCTGCCCAGCCAGGATGTGAGAGAGCTTGAGTGTATTTCCAGGCAGATGGGATTCAAACCTGTATCTATTTCCTTTGCAAAGATCTCCCTAATCCCTTGGCTATACCCAGCTTGTTAGAGGGGCAGGAGACAAAGAAGGGGATTAACCTCCAGTCCTCCAGCCCAACTTGTTTGCGCCACACAGAGCCAGCATGGAGCACGCCATACCCCCCTCAGTGATAAGGCTGCTTGATGGTGGTGGGCCGAAGGCCTTCGATTTGGAGCATTCCTGTTTCCACGAGTTTGCTAAGACTTCACTTGCCAGAAGTTTGGATTGCAATTCAGTAGCTACGACCACAGACACCTTCTGCACGAGCAAAGGGTAAGAGAAAGTGTTTGTCATGGCAGTGGGAGCTGGATGTGTCTGGGAAGAACGGGACAGGCAGGCTCAGATAAGAGAAAGAGCCTAACAGACTGTTCAGGAGACAAGGAAACCCCCAGGAGTACCAGATATCAGGGTTTAGAAGGCCATGGGACACTGATCTGAATAAAAACAGACCTCCATTTCCACAGCGGGGTTGTCCATCAGCATTAAATCACAAATTACATACTTGAGTAATAAGGCACATCCTTTGTGTGATTCATATGCAAATGATTAATGAAGTACTTTCTCTATCATTAGCTGTGGTGGAAATGGATAATCTAGACGTGATCAGAAAGGTTGTTTCTGTCATCTAACATGAGTCATGTGGATGATTGCCTTCAAAATCTCCTTAAGTCAAACTTGCACAAGACCTGTTACACAAAAACACCCAAACTAGGCTTTTATGACCTGTCTTTAGGTTTTTTATTCCTAAACCCATTGAATTACTACAGCAGAGAAATCACCACTGTCTGATATGAAACTCAACAGGACAGTGAGATATATAGATATACAGACATATATCTATATATGTATATATTAAGCAAAACATTGCTTGGAGATCTCTCTGCAAGCAGCACATACATGTAAAATCAAGATAACAACATTTCAGTGCAAAGTGTGCTTTTTGAAGAGAAATTATCAAATACCCGAGTCCCACTGGTCCTCAATGAGGCCATGGCTAGATCATTATTTTCTCTGTGCCAAGAAAAACACCCCCTCAGCTGCCTAAAATATGAGGGGAAGTCTGCAGCTAGAGTAGAGGAGTTATTAATTGTTGCAATATAGGTTTTCAGGAAGTATCTTAACTAGCACAGTAAGAGAACTTCTGTCCAGAGTTTTGAACTCCTTAAAACATCCTACTTTGGGATAATCTGACTGCATTTCTTGGGCCACCTCTGAAGTCCAGCTCCAGCAGGTTCCTCTCTGCTGTACATTTGATGAGCAGGTAGGATGGTCTGTGCCCTCTGACTTGAGGTTTCTTTGTGCCTCCCTGTGCTGAGGGGACCTTTGGAAGCTGCACATCAAGGCAGCTGCACATCCCTCGCTTGTTCAGAGGGGAAAAAAGTAAAAAGACAAAGGAAAAAAGAAAAAAGAACCACCCTTGAGCTATTTAGTAGTGTATGTAGTGGCCTTTATGCCATCACATTCTGGAAGATTTGCATGTGAAGCAGCTGTAGCACAAAAGTGTTTTCATAGCAGATGTTTTCTAGTACCAATTATATGAATCCTTAATTCTTCAGTTTCCTAACCAAGATGGGGAAGTGATTACCACTGCTGAAGTCTTATTTCTGTCTATCCACTCAGGGTATTTAACAGCCCACCTCCTGCACCAAGGAGGAGCAGGGATTTAGTAAAGCCAATCAGAAATGCAGAGCTTCCAGTTGCCTGTATTAGAGCACTAAATACCTTGAAATCACAGTGTTAGAGCTATTTAAGGCTTTCACTTAAAAATAGCTCGGGGTTTACTTTCTATTTTCCACATAGCAATTTTAAAGCGTGACCCAGTGGTGCCCCCACTGGAGAGCTGTACAAGGAGTCAAGAGACTAAAACTGCAGGAGACAGCAGGAGAGCCCAAGTTCAGTGAACACATAAAACTGACCTCAAATTTTCCCATTTTGACTAAAAGCTGCTTAAAAAATAAATCTTTCGCCGATACTGATTAGATCCTCTTCTTCTAAAGTGCATATTTTAAAGAGCAACAAAACCCCAAATTATTTCAAAAGTCTGCTTGTGTTCTTGAATTTTAGAGAATTCTTTTTACCAGCAAACTTTCCCCAGAACCTCAGTACGGAAAGCATTTCCAGTTAATTCGAGGTAGGTGCCTCAGACCACAGGAACTGTGACACAAACAGAAAGGCTGATGACAAAACTCCCTACGAACCAATTACTGAATAATGACTACTATTAACAAAGTTAGAGCTAAGCTCAGAGGAACAACACATGCTTCCCAAGTCAACATGATGCACTGGAAAAGCCTTTGCACAAGGGAAACCACGAACTCTCATTGTAACACAGAAACCTGTTTACAGCAATACTTAGACATTTCCTACCAAAGCAACAATAAAAATCAAATTCCATAATTAATGGTTTTGTTGGTTTTTTAGAATGCAGAACACTTTGTATGCATTTAACAGGACTCTTTCTAAAATGACCTTCCTGGTGTGATAAGAGAGTATAAATAACTTGCGATTTTAATAAACTACAAGTGACCGATGCCTCAACATTAACTATCCAAATGAACAGTGCTGTGCTGATAGCATTATTGATATCACTGCTACTAACAGAGCCCATTCCATGGACAAACTTCATGGTGGCCACCAGGACAAGGCCAGGCTTTCCCAAAATCCCCTTGAATGTTTTTCCCTCTCCTCCTCTATGCACTTATTTTAATTTGTGGGTTTGGGGTTTTTTTTTAAAGAAAACACAAACCTACTTTAATATGCTTTTCTTTAAAAAAAAAAAGGAATATAAATCCCCTCCAGTTAACTCTACAAGCAGCAGGGTACAAGAACACCCAAGCTCATTTTGTGGCCATCACCTCACACCTATTATTGGCATTAATCTTTGGGATGCCCTGCTGTTAGTGGAAAGGTGTTTCCTTCCTACCTGCAGCTCACACAGCCTTACACAAGCAATAAAGCTAAACTGAATCATCACCTCTCTCCTCCCACATCTCTCTCCACTGCTACAACAATACTTATTTGCTTCTCTAAGCTACACTGATTCCTTAAAGCTCAGTAGTAATTAGTTGTAAGAGTATTAAAGTTACTCTAATAATACCGGAGAGATTTTTATTGGCTTTCCTGTTTTCCTTGAGGTTTCTGTACCTCTCTTACTCGTCAAGATGATGAGTCAGTTCACAGCTAACAGGTCTAGTTAAAGCCTGGGGGGAGCTGATTCATTTAGAAAGACAAGAATTAATGGTTAGCTCTGAAGTTAGGAAACTCGAAACCCCCTCCAAGCAAAAAAGTAGGTCAAGGAGAATACTCACAGTTCACAGTGCACAGCAAGTCATGGTTACATTGCCCAGTTTTTGTCCCTAAATACCAACATCAAAAAGTTTTCATAGTTCTTAGATGAGAATTAGTGTTGGATTTTTATTTATTTAAATTATAAAACTGGAACCTGCAGCTCATATGCATGTTGACGGGGCAAAAAAAAGGGGAGTAAAATCTCTTCCGCAACACCACAGGAAATGTTATTAGATGCATTTCAATGTCATATTTGAATTCTATGTTGAAATCAACATTGCAAGGGAAAAAAACCCAACAGGAAATTCTGTAACCCAGAAATATTCAGAAAGAGGAATCCAGTAACTAGATTATAGCAAAATATCTGTATTAAAGGGAATATAGCAGTTTCATAATCAGACCATAAACTTGTAAGACATTCAGTAGAAAATGAAAAGTGCTCTCAATTTTATTTTTATTCTGGGTGAACCACAGATCTTCAGGTTTGGGCACTGCATTTGGCACATAAATTAAAACACTCAAAATAAAGAAAGATATTTGGCGTCTTTTAAAACATCAGGTTAGCATGAAAACTTCCTGAAAGACAAATTAGATTATATGCATGTTTTGCTAGTAGAATTTTTGAAGTGTTTTTAATTCTGTAGTGAAAAAACTGTAGATTTGACTAAATCACTCACCTTATTCTAACTCGCCTCAAAACTACTTAGCACTAAAAAGATGAACTACTGAAAGTGCAAATATACATATTCATGTGAAAAATAAAGCTTTACAGGGCGTTTTTAAGAGTTTAGTTGTCAATACAGGATCCCCTCTAATTCATGTGCAGAGTGGCACATGCAAACCTTGTTTAACCATCTCTTCATGTTTCTACTGCAGTTCACAGTCTGCAGCCATGGCTGCACTGAAAGAGAGGAGAAAGAGAAGTCTGTTCCAAGAAACACAAACTGCAAGAAACTTGACCCTTTTCCACAATATATTTAAGCTGTAATGAATTGCTATAAATCCTCAGAGCTGGATGTGAAGTAAGTTGACTTTAGGCATGTCCATATCTGGATAAAACTGACCTATGCCACTAGTAAGCATTTTCCTAGCCCCTGACCCAGCCTGCCCTGGTTCTCCTTATTTACCTGTGCTAATGTCCTCAGCTATGTGGATATCTTCAGCTTGCACAGGCTGATCCAACATCTCCACAAAACGTTCCTGGATTTCCCCAGCAGCCTCATCACCGAACTTATAATCACTGAGCATCACACTGGATCCAGCAACTGGGACAAACAGTCTCTGAGGCAAGACATGATATTCCCTCTCAAAATCTGAAAGGAAAGAGGGAGAAATACCATCCCAATAAAAGCCTTGACAGTTATGATAAGATTCCTCCATAATCTCTGAGCATAAGATAAAGTCACTGCCAAAGAAGAGCTCAAGGTCTCTGTGTAAAAACCCTGCTTTCAGACATGCCTGGTTGAGTTGGCTGCTATTATATGGATTGATGTCCCTACACTATTAGCCTCTCCAGAAATACTCAAGGCAGTTCCAAAGCAGACCATAAAACGCTAAGAGGAGCTTTTCTCCTCTTTGGAATGACTTGCAGGAAGGCTCTGGAAGAGCCTGCAGGTAAGAGCTCCCCGAGGAGCAGGATTTCAGCAGCACAAAGGATTGCAGAGGTGTCACACTCAGAGCCACGAAGTTCGGGTGCCACCTAGAGAGGGGACTCAGAACTACGTGCAATGGAAGAGGCTCTCCCTACCCAAGATATTCCCATTGATTTGTCAATTAATTCCTTTTTGGTCCAAACACAACAACAAGACAACGACACCACTGCCCTGAATTAAGTTTAAAGAGTCCCCAGCACAGGCTCAGAGATCTGGTCTCTATCAAGTTTAAACAGACTTCAATATTAATAGGAACACCATAGATGGATTTAAAGAATAAAAATAAAAATTTGAATTGTGCAAGGTACAGTTGGAACTTCAGAGACAGGAATTTCAACCACAGAAGTTTTAAAAAAATCACAAAATTTCTGATTGCATTTTGTGGTCACAGGAACTGAATACAAACATGGCATGAAAGCTGTGATGCCAAAGGACACAAACTTGATAAAGAATTTCCACATTTAAGTCAAAGCTGACAAGCAGCAATTATACTTTTTACTTTGCTCTAACCAGACTGGAACTTCACTATAACAGAATTTTCTACAACCACCAAAATTCACTGCAAATATAAGCTGGTGGTTTTTTTTTTTTTAATTTCTTACTTCTTTTCTGAGGTCCTTCATTTAAAATCAGATCTTCAAACAGTATTTCACACCGATCACTCAATGTGTTTATTATGTCTCTTTTCAAAGCCTGCAAGGACACAATGAAATAATCAGGAATATCAAAGCCATTTGCAAAGCTTTTAACCAGGAAGAAATAACCAAAAAGCCCCATACGTTTAACCCATGATGAAAGAACAGTTTTTTCCCAGAAAATAAAAACTAGTGTGAATTTTCAAATTAATAAATAATAATTTATAAATAAATAGAAGCTAACAGCAAAAGAATTGGCATCAAGAAGGAAAACCACACAACAAAAATGAAAAGCTGAGGAAAGTTTTAGGATTGTTAGGATAAGAACTAACATATTCCAGATATTTATCAGTAAAACCAAACAAAAATAATCACAACACATTGACTCAGTAAGGGCAAAAAAATAAATCGCTCAGTAAGTAAATCTGAATTTTACCTGTACAAATATAAAAATATAGTCTGCAACTTTTTCTTAATTTTAAGAGAATTCTTCAAAGCTTAATGCCTTTGACAGTTTGTGCTAAGATTCCCCAGAACCCCGCCTTAGCCACAGCACACACGTCCCCTAGAGAGAAAAACTAATGGACCCCATATGGATGGTTTCTAAAATAAGCCCCCTGTCCAACATTTTCATCCTACTTTACACCATTCTGGCGAAGAAAAACCAGTATGGCAAGTCTCATGTCCTTCAGAAGAATGTTTCTGATGGACTAAGACCCTGCTCAGTACCTGAATGGCTTCTTTAACCTTGGGCTTGTTGTTATGGACGTAGGCCCTGCACTTGACAGCTCCCCGGAGGTTGATGGAGCCGCTGCACACCTGCACCATCGCCGTGGACCTGGCGCTCGCGCCCTGGCACTGAGGAGCAAACACAGCCACTTTTATCTCAGGCCCAGGCACTTGCAGCAGAGTCACTAAAACCAGAACCAGCAAATTAACAGCAGGTGTTTACACACAACCTGTTTCCCTCAGCACGTGTAACTAATTTTATTTTAGTTATTTGTTCGGTTAGGTAAGACTGAAAATCTCTTCTCCATTATGGAAAACGCATTTATCTCTCCAGGTGGTTCAAACACTTGTGTCTGTGAGGTTTTAAAACTTCCCAGGCTTGTGGCAAATAACAGGATTGCAACTGATAAATCCTTTTCAGACATTTTTTAAACAATGAAGTTTACATGTTTACTATAACCAGTGTAACCCAGGGTGTGCTGGGAGTCATCCCATCAGTCAGTACCAAATTATACACGTGGTCACACTGAGAGCTGCATCAAACAGTTGCCTAGAAATGCTCTCCCTAATTACCACAACAATAAGTCTGTGCATGAAGCACTCCAGGACAACACCTGGAAACAGGGAGATGCACAATTTCCACACCAACTGCACAAACCACTTCTGCCAAAAAGGGTTTTCCTCTCCCCGCAGCAATTAACCTCAGTACAACAGACAGTAACAACACAGTAACAATAAAAGAAGCTGAGATACTCGTGGAGTCTTTAAAATGGCATTGGATGCATTTCTAGTTTTGCTGAACACAACTTTGAGAAACCAGGAACTACCTGACAAAACATAGAAGGCTATGAAACAATGCCTGGACACATTTGGACTTCAGGACCTAGACTGGGGCACCAAATTCATGGCTCTTCACAGCTCTGGTAGAGACGAAACTCCTGACATAGATCCAGCAGTTCCAGATGATGATTCAGCTCACGGGATCTGTGCCTTAATCCAGAGCTGGCAGCTGAGCTTCTGACAAAAGCACCCAAGTGAATGTCCAAGTTAGCCAGGGCAAGCTGTTGACTGAACTGTGGGAGTGACTCTGAACTTCAGATGCAAAGTCACTTGAAATCAATGTACACAGGTACCTACAGGTATCCTACTACCAAAGGAATTAGTCACAGGCCTTCTTTTTCATGACCTGTTCTCCAGTCTTTCAGCTATACTATGCAATTTATGGACAACACAAGAATTTCTAAAGGCACAAAATAGGCAGATCTGTCAACAATCCGTTTCACATTCAATATCCAGGCGGGGAAAAAAAGTCTTAGGAATAAGTGAACAGGATTTCTAGACAATAATTCAGAACCTTGGTATTTTATTTTTTACTCTATTTTATAATATAAAGGCAAGCTTATACTTCGCAAATCACTAAAAACTTACCAGCTGTGTCAGAACCTTGACATCAGAAAACTGAGTGCTGGGCTGAGTATTTCCTCTTAACTTTTTCTGAGGGGAAAAAAATTATTTGTGTCATGAAACAGGAAAGAAAAAGTCCCTGAAGCAGTCTCCTCACTATGGCATAGAGTGTAACCTAGTTTATAGCCTTTAAGAGAGAAAAATAGCACTTAGAAACCAGCCACGAGAATAGAACTACAAAACTAAAAGGAGAGATGAATGCATCAGCCAAACGTGGTGACATAGATCTTTGAATTGTCATCACCCACATTCACACCTCACTCCTGCTCTGTAATAGAAATATTTCAGTCACTTCACACATAATTACTGCGTTCACACTGTCCGAGCAGGGAGAGGCAATCTGCAGGAATGGAGCTGAGAACAGGAGCAGTTGTGTGTATTGGTTATCTGGAACAGCCAATCAGAGCAATAAATACTGCACAGGAGATGTCTCAGTCAATGCTTTGTCACACAGAGGTTCCAAGCATACATCTATCAGAGCTCAATTCCTCGCTGTTTGGTACTCACCTGCCCTTCCAGCAGTTCTGTATCCTCATCTTTAACTTGGCCATTGATCAGAAAAACACTGTCTTCTATCTGCTTTGACCATCGGTTTAACCCATTCTTTAAAATAAGTGAAAACAAAAAAAAAAAATCACAAGAAACAGGAAAGAATTTCACTGAAGGGTTGGAAAGTACCATGCTGAAAATTATAGAAATATGTGTTTTAACAGTTACTCTGGGAGAGTTTTAAAGTCTCTGAATAACCTATGTTTTTACCAAAGGTAAACCTTAAACGGACCACGTTCAGAACAAATTAAGAGACAAGCATTGCAGAACACTGAAGTGCCACCTCAGAGATTTGGGGGTTATAGAGATGATTCCAGCCCATTGAAAGTCAACTCACAGCAGAAATACCCTGTAGCCCTGCTCTGACTGGGTGCAACCTTTCACTAGGTGAGGCACCAGAGATGTTAGCTGGGATACTCATGACAATTATTACATAATTTTGAACAAAGGAAACTTCTCACTGAGCACAGCAGAAGAGTTACATTTAAAAGAGGAATAATTGCTAAACATTCTCCACTGATTAGTCCTATTCCTCTCCTGCACTGTTCAACTCTCTCTCTCTTATTTAATTTTCAGCAGAGAAATGAGTGTCATCACTGGTGTGCAGGAACTGGTGCAGGCAGTGAGTTACCTTGGTATTCTTCTCCAGGTCATGGTTGGGGGAAGTAGCAAGAAGTGGAATGTGGATGTTCACATTTACTGTGCAGCCCAAAGCTAACCAGGAAGCAGTCAGAGCACTCTGGTATTTCCAGTCTGCTGGTTTAGCTGAACTCTGAGAGCAGGAAGAACAAAGCCATAAAGCATCTATCCAAAGCACTGCATTGAGGCTTTTTTGGGTTTCAGCATTACTTGCCATGCATTAAAAGCTGTGTGTGGCACAGCAGGATGAGCTTACCTTTGGGTCTTGCACATCGTAGGTTCGGCAAACTACTCTGTGCTACTTAAAGAAAAAGATCCAGTGAAAAGCAAGGGAACAACTAAGAGCAATTCACAATTAACTTTGTCCTCTACTAAACTTCCTTGCTGAGCTAATTTATGCTCTGGAGCAAGTTCTCACTTTTCATCAGCATAAAAAAGGTGGGAAAACATTTGCCCATAATCTCCAACTACCCCAGTGATGCTGTGCATCTCTTACAAACAAATTAAGATCACTATGTATTGACAGGAGAAGCACCAAGGCACCAATCTGTAATTTGTCCTCATCTCTCTCTCCTCTCAGAGAAAACTCCTTGCTTTCTCTCCTTGTATTATGTCATCACCAACAGCTCCTGCATTCTGCTGCAGCTCTAGTACTGATCCCACAGGCCTGCTGTTCCCCCCACTCCACGCAAGCACCATTGGTAACAGCAATTCAAGAAGCCAAACAGCAATTTAGATGGGTTTTTTTCAATTTATGCAAATCAAGACTGACTGGGAAAGGTGTCATTTGATGCCATCACACAGACAGACCTCCTAAGAAACAATGGAAATTTTGCAAGGACAAGAGGGTCAAAGTCTTAACCACGGCTAATCAGAAAACTTCATTATTTCAACTTAGCCATGTCTAGCTGAACTTAAACAGTCTCCTCCTCCCTAATTCTCATTTATTCAGCAATAACTAGATAAAAGATGTTGGAGTAGCAGCCTCAGTCAATAAACCTTGCTCATAAAGGATACTTTTTTGTAGCAGAACAGATTTGAAGAGCTGCTCTGTCTGAGACCTCCTCCTCAGCAAGTTTCCAAAGCCTTCTTTTACTCAAGGACTTTTCCACTGAGAAGATTAGCTGAAGACCAAAAAAATATTATGGATTTTTCCCACAAAAATATGCACTATAATTCCTGGAAAATAGTTTTGTACTAAAGTTTCAAGCCCAAGCGATATGAAAATTATGTATAAGCAGGAAACACAGCTTACACATCACCTAAATGTCACGTTAAAAGAACATTCAACAGGGATTCAGAGGCACTTTCCCCAAAGTGAAAGAGGCTTGTGAAATCTTAATTTAGTTCCCTTATAAACCAAGGCAAGCAGCACACACTCACATGTCCAACCTGTATGCTTTTGTCCTTACAGATATATTACAGTTTTTATGCCTATCAGCTGGGTCAGGAAAGCTGTGCAAACCAGCTACTAATTATATAAACAAAAACCAAACCCAAATTTTAATTCAGCAATCACTGATCACCTGGACACCTTTTTCAGCCAGCTGCCAGTTTCATTAAGCACAACTGAGATGTAATTACACTGAACTACCAAAATTGACTCTTGGATCTCAGGCTGCCAAATCTGCTCATGCTTAAATCACTCACCGTGATTATGTCAGAAAAATGATTAAATGAACATACATCTTCAGAACAGAAACTAAATATGGCAGTAGATACCCCAATACTGTAACAAAAATGCATTTTATGTCTATCAGATAGTTCTGAGTATGTTTTAAATTTAATCCCACACCCCTGAGTCAAATGCACAAGTTCTAGACAAGATGTTTCTTTTAAAGGAATCAGAATTATAGACCTTTCACTAGTGTAAACACCTCTAAACTGAGTGATTCATTCAGACGAGGAAAGCTAACGTGTTAACATCACTAGCACCTGTGCCACAAGGATTCAATATAAACCTTGAGGGTGTTTTCCCTAAGCCAGAATGTCCACATTCAGTAAATACAGATAAACACAGTAAACAGATACTCAAATTTGCTATTGCAGTAACAAACAGGAGGTTAACAAATAGCATCCCACAGGACAGAGATTTCTGAAGTTTCAATCTCAAACCCACACATCAAAGCACAACATTTGTGAAATAATGCAACAAAACAACTGTATCTTAGACAAGTCAGTGACAGGAAATTCCTCAGACACACAGCTGAAGATGCTGCTGTCCTTCCAGCAGGAGCTCCGCTCACCTTGCGCAAAGCGTTTTGACCATCTTTTGCCAGCTCTGGAGTTGCAACCATAAACACACCAACAACCAGCAACCCTCCAGGGAGCATTCTGGACACCTTGGAAATGAAAATGAACATTTATTAATAGGAATTGGCAATCTAACAACCATGTAACTTGAGATATCTAAAACCACTGGTGAGACAAGTCTGCACCAAGAGAAATTAACTAAGAGAGACTGGTTTTCACTTATAGGACTCTCTGCATGCAGGAATACATCCTGCAAGTGTTCTCCCTTCAGTAATATCAAGTGTCCTTTCATCAAAAAACCTGAAAACAATAAGAGGATTTCTGGTTTAAAACATCTGCGCCCAGCATGGTTAGGAAGGCTCTCTCACTTGGCGAAAAGGGCTTGAGATGACACAAGTGCTGAGATACTTTGTGTCTGTCTTATTTCCCGCCTGTTCCCCCCACCCCTCTGTGACCTCCCAGGGTGAGTTCTCACCTGACTGGCGTGTGTGGTGATCCACTCCTCATCCAGGGATGCCAGCTTGGGCGGGCCCACGCTCTCCTCCTGCGGCTGCTCCTTGGGAGGGGTTCGCACAGCCCGAATGACATAGTCCCGTTGCGGGGAACACTTGCCAAGACATCAGTAGAAGCAAACACACCTTGAGACTGGTGAACAGAGGCTTCCCCAATTCACAGGAATGAATGGAAGGACAATTCCACACTCACCTGCCCTATCAACAGGCCAGTGACATATGGCTTCACCTTTGTGCTGAGCTCTGTCAGGTACTGCCCAACACCTTCCTCGACAAGGTAAGTTCTACCCATGGCTCCAGGTTTAAGTGAGGTGTTGTAGTTGCAACCTACAAAACACACAATGCATGAAGTGAAAGAAGGTACATACACTGCAGTGGGTACAGGAGAACAAGTCTCACACAAAGATCCTTTAGAATTGTTTGGATTGAAAAATCTCTGTAAGGTCATCGAGTCCAACCATTCCCCCAAGGCCACCACTGACCCACGTCCCCAAGGGCCACATCCACACAGCTTTAAAATTCCTCCAGGGATGGGGACTCCGCCAATGCCCTGGGCAGCTGTGCCAGGGCTGGGCAGCCCCTTCAGTGAAGAAACTATCCCAATGTCCACCCCAAGCCTCCCCTGGCACAGCTTGAGGCCGTTCCCTCTCCTCCTGTTCCCTGGGAGCAGAGCCCGACCCCCTCCCCAGCTGCCCCCTCCTGTCAGGGAGTTGTGGAGAGCCAGAAGGTCCTCCCTGAGCCTCCTCTTCTCCAGGCTGAGCCCCTTTCCCAGCTCCCTCAGCTGCTCCTGGGGCCCCAGCCCCTTCCCCAGCTCTACTCCCTTTCCTGGACACGCTCCAGCCCCTCGATGTCTGTCTTGTCATGAGGGGCCCAAAACTGAGCCCAGGATTTGAATTTTGGAATGCCTTCAAGAAACAATATCTTGCTGCTTGATATTTCTAAATAATGCATTTTCCATTCACACAGGGACTTGCTAAATTCCACACGTGTCCTTGAACATGCCCTACACCACCTCCATTCCAATTCCCAAGTACTCACAAGCATCTGTGGACATTCCAATGAGGCACCTTTGCAGCTCCCCCCTAGAACCCAAGGCATGGGGGCTGCCACAGACTCTCCTCCCTTCCCTTCCCTGTAGGGCTGGTCTGAATACCCCTTCACGCCTGGAGAGGTCTTCCAAAGAATTAAGCAGTAAAAAGCTGAAGCCCAAGAGCGCAGGGTGAGGAAGCAGAGGGCATCCTGAGCCTCCACAGGGAATGTGCTCACACACCTCAACTCATGCCCCCACAGCCGGCTCCCCACACCCGGGCTCAGCAGCTCCAGACCCCCGGGATCAGCACCTGCACATCGCCGGGCCCAGCACCTCCAGACCCCCGGGATCAGCACCTCCAGACCCCCGGGGATCAGCACCTGCACATCCCCGGGATCAGCACCTCCAGACCCCCGGGCTCAGCACCTCCAGACCCCCGGGGATNTGCACACGCCCGGGAGCAGCAGTCCCAGATCCCCGCGATCAGCACCTGCTCATCCCCGGGACCAGCACCTCCAGACCCCCGGGATCAGCACCTGCACATCCCCGGAATCAGCACCTCCAGACCCCCGGGATCAGCACCTGCACATCCCCGGAATCAGCACCTCCAGACCCCTGGGATCAGCACCTGCACATCCCCGGAATCAGCACCTCCAGACCCCTGGGATCAGCACCTGCACATCCCCAACTTCAGCAGCAGCTGCTGTCTCAGCCGAGCATTGAGGTGGCCGGTCCTACGTCATCGGAAAGCGCCGCGTCTCAGAGAAATGACGCAAGCCAATGCCGAGCGGAGCGCGGGAAAAAGGCGCGCAGAGGGGGCGCCGAGCCCCCGTACCGCCATGCTGGGAGTGGCGGAAGCGGCCGCGCTTCTCCCGCACCTCCCGGGCACACGGGACACCTTAGAAGTACAGACAGCTCCGTTTCCGTCATGAAGACGAATCTGTGTGGTCTCCTATCCCGGTTGTAGCGGCTGTGGCAGTGACGCGGCGCTGCCGCCACACCCATGATGGCGGGCGGCACGGCCGGGCCGGAAGCGGAAGCGCGCCCGGCGGCGGGCGGTGCTGTGCCGGAGCGATGGCGGCCGTGCTGCAGCAGCTCCTCGAGCGGGCCGAGCTCGCCAAGCTGCCCCGCGCCGTGCAGGGCAAGCTGGAACGCTTCCTAGGCGACCAGCAGGGCGAGATCGACGGGCTGCGGGCCCGCCATGAGCGCTTCAAGGTGGATAGCGGTGAGTGCGGGCGGCGGGCCCGCGGAGCGGCGGTCCCTGTGCTCAGGGGAGGCTGCGCGGGCAGAGCACGAAGCGCGGTGTTGTCTTCCAGAGGCTCTCGGGGGCTGCCCTGGGGCTGTGAGGCCGGGAGGGGGCTGGGAAGGGGCCTGCAGTGGGCCCTCATTGGTGTTTGTCTCTCGCTTTGGCTCCTGGAGTCTTTTAATTTGTTGTTGTTGTTGTTGTTTTCTCTTGCTAAGGGACATTCAGGGTTAACACTGCGTTCGAAGAGGGCTCAAAGAACAGCTTTTCGTCGGGTTTTTAACTACCAGTGATATGCACAGGTCTGATGAGGAGTGGCTGAGGGAGCTGGGAAAGGGGCTCAGCCTGGAGCAAAGGAGGCTCAGGGGGGACCTTGTGGCTCTGCACAACTCCCTGACAGGAGGGGGCAGCCGGGGGGGTCGGGCTCTGCTCCCAGGGAACAGGGACAGGAGGAGAGGGAACGGCCTCAGGCTGGGCCAGGGCAGGCTCAGGTTCGATGTTGGGAAAAAAATGCTTCACTGAAGGGGCTGTCCAGCCCTGGCACAGCTGCCCAGGGCATTGGCGGAATCCTCATCCATGGAGGAATTTTAAAGCTGTGTGGATGTGGCCCGTGGGGACATGAGTCGGTGGTGGCCTTGGCAGTGCTGGGCAATGCTTGGACTCTGATCTTAGGTGTCTCTTCCAACCTAAACAGTTCTGTGCTTCGGTCCTCGTTGTGGAGGAGAAGTATAGCTTTGTTCACCCTGCTCTCAAACAGCCTTATATTTATACTTTACTGTTAAATTCCATTCTGTAAAATGATCCTGATGAAATCAGTATTTTTATATTGATTTGGAGATGAGTTGATCAGAGAACAGTGATAGCAGCAGAAAGCAGGAGACAAGAGTGTGAGGTTGTGAACACGAGTTAATTTGTTGGGAATGTGAGACTCTTCCAATGTAAACTTCGCTTCTACTTTTCAGCTTTTCAGTCTCTTTCATGGCAGGGATCTTGGTAAATACATTACTAAAATGTGCTGTAAATTAAGGTAACCCACAGATTTTAGCAGATTACTCTCTTCCAGATCCATTCTTCTCGTGTGTGGCAGGAGGGGCAGCATTATTTGGAATTGCAAAGTATGAGAAGAAAAACAAGATAAACAAACATCCCTCAGTACTTTATTTAGAAACCTGTCCTGCCCAAGAGTGGGCTTAGTTCTGCTTCTATTGAGTATTTTACACTGAAGCTCCATGTCACAGTTACTGTTTCAGATCTATTTTTTTTTTTTAATTTTCACTGCGAAGGGAATAGAGCCCAGGAATTCATTTTAAGAAGCCTTCATTAAAAGTTTCCCCAGATCAAATCTCTTGATACCTGGGGTTACGTGGATTTTATTGTATGTGTATAGAAATACTCTGGAGGTTATAGAAGTTTTAAGCTGATGAGCCCACACTGCATAATTGGGCTGATACAGTGTCTCTGGTTACATCAAAAATGTTAAAGAACTATTTAGATTAATTAGGCTCTTATTTGATGGATCATTTCACAGAGTCATGGAATGATTTGGGTTGGAAGGGACCTTAAAGCTCATCTCATTCCAACCCCTGCCATGGGCAGGGACACCTTCCACTAGACCAGGTTGAAACATATCACGGTTTCTGGAAACACACCACTCATCATGCTAGCAAAGTATTTTAAACAACATTCATTCAATGTGGAAATGCAGGTTTTTGCCTTCAAAAATGCTTTTTTTTTTTTTCCTTCTTCAAATTTTATTACAGTCTTAATGTTTTTAGATATTTTCTTTAAAATGATCCTTGGTAAAGGTGAGAAAGAAAAAGTGTTGATTAAGTGAAACTGAGATGACTTCGTTATTTTGCAGAGCAACAGTACTTTGAAGTGGAAAAGCGACTGGCTCAGAGTCAGGAAAGACTTGTAAATGAGACCCAGGAATGTCAAACTCTGCGAGAGGAGCTTAAAAAGCTTCGTAAGTGTAACTGTGCAATATTCTTAAGTGTTGGGTGGGATATTCACCCTTCAGCCCAGTGTTGTGTGAACTGCTTCAGGTTTTATGCAGGAGCTGAAAATCTCTCCATCAGCTGCATTTGTAGAGGTGTGTTCAAGTCGGCCTTTTTTAATGGCATCTTTTGTTCCAATGGAGAAAAAGCCCCTTACTGTGTAGTAACAGTACAGGAGGCTGTGTATGGATCCTCACAAAAGGTGCTTCTGCTCCAAGGATTGCCTTGGTCTGCCTCAGTACCCCTGGTCAATCCACAGTGAGGTCTGGAATCTTCTCTCTTGTTGAAAATGTTTGTCAGGGAAATTTTGACTGTAGCATTTGGAGAGTGAGTTCTGTCACGCTATGGTGGAGATCCCTCACTGCTGTTCCTTCCCCCCCAGATGAGCAGCTGAAGGTACTCAGTGAGAAGAACAAGGAGCTCGAGGCTGCCCAGGACCGGAACACGGCCGTTCAGGTACTGCCGGGACGAGGCCAGGAACTGAAATCCTGTGGCTCCCCTGGCCCTTTGCAGCACAGAATGCACTCAGTTCCCAATTAAAAATCAAGATCAGTACCAGTACGAGCTCATGGAGATATTTACATGTCCATGGGGGGTGTGTGCAGGAAAATTGCAGGAGGTTTTTAAGTAAAAGGTGGTGTTTTAGCAAACTGAATGACAGGTGAGCAGGTGCTCGTGTTTCAGCTTGGATGGATTGTTCCATTCCAGCTGAAATCTGTTGTGAAGTGACTTTAAACCAAACTCCCAGAATTCAGACAAAGGTATAAACAAGAGTTCTGTTTTCCCCCATCCTTTCCCACACTCTGGCACAGTTTTCCTTGTGTTATGCCTGAAAGTCGCTGGGTTGCAGGATGAGTCAGTTGAGCTTACTGATCCAACAGAACAGTAATTTTGGAGCAGGAAGCTAAAACAAGTTTATTAGGTTGATTTTTCCACGGTGAGAAGATGGATCTGATTGTTTCCCCAGAGCAGCTTACCTGGGACTGACTGAGGTGCTTTGTAGTGATACCTTGAGGGCAGAGACACAGCAGCATGCAAATGATCTAAAATTATTATCTTTGTTTTGATTTTTATATTGATGCATGCACTCATTCCTTGTTTACTCTGTTACCCCTTTTATTGAACCAAATAAAACTGTTTCAGTAAATTCTTGACTATCACAGCTGTCTTTCCAAGAATATTAAATTGAAATGCAGTTTTGAACAACTTCATTGTGATTTGTCTGCCCACTCTAAGCCTCTTGTCCCAGTGTTCGGTTGGCTGGGGTAACTCACTGAGGTTTAGCTCACTGCTTTGTGATTCTAAGCTTAAGTAGTGGCTATAAACTGTTCCACAGAGCTGATCACATTTCTTTGCTGCCCTTGTACAATCTTTTTCAGAGCCAGTTAAGTCGAGAGAAGGAAGAACTGGAAGCTGAGAAGAGAGACTTGGTCCGAACAACTGAAAGGCGATCTCAGGAAGTTGAACATTTAAATGGTACAGCCAGGAACACAGTCAATAAATACCAAATAAAACCTGCTTGAACAACTGAATTGAATGGAACATGCAGTTTGTACCTGCAGCACCAAATACTGGATTAGCAGGAAACAGTGTTTAGAGGAAAGGAAACAAGGCAGGAAATAAATCAGTAATTGCAGAAAAGCAGCAGTTTGGTGCTTGTTTTTCTCGATTTAAAAACGTGCCTTATACAGTATCTTAGTGCCCAACATACAATTACATACAAAGTATCTTGCCTGTTGTCATTCTTTACAATTTGGTAATTAAAGCTGTTACACAACAGCTTTTTCTAACACTGATTTCCCTCCTCCAGAGGATGTTAAACGCTTAAATGAAAAGCTCACAGAGGCAAACACAGAAAAGGCAAAACTTCAGCTGAAGTTGGATGAGCTTCAAACATCAGATGTTTCCATGAAGGTGAGTAGGGCTTTATAAGCACAGTGTGTGTTCTGCATTGTTTGTGTCTGATGTAATCACCATTTTGTTGTAATTCCTTAGGAAGTAGGTCAAGTGAGCACCTGTTATTTACAGCAAGTTCTTTTATTATAGAATTGGTGGTTGTGGGTGGAAGTGAGATCTATATTCCTAGAAGACATGGGGTGTCAGGCTGGGCAAGCATGTCCAGGCCTCCTTGGTGGCCGTGGTGGCTGCTCCTTCCTCCTCGGAAGGACTCCAGGTCTATGAAGGGAAGGAGAAAAATAATTAGCTGTGAACTTATATCATTACTTTGTGGGCAGAATAAACTCCATAAAGAGAGGAGGAACGGACAAAAACCTCAATATCATAACTAATTTCCTCTAAAAGGCTTCTAATCTAGTTCATGTTCCCAACTAATGTAAACTTTGAGGAAACTAACTCAAATGGCAGGAATTTCTTGTTGTTTGATAGTTGTAACTTACTATCAGTGTGATAAGGAGCAATGCCTGTATTTACCAAATTACAGTACATTTTTGCTACTCCTCCTCTAATCAGAGTAGTTTAACTGGCTGCTTTATTTTCTGTGGAACCACTACAATCACACTGTGCAATTCTCTTTTCAGTACCGGGAGAAGAGGCTGGAGCAGGAAAAAGAGCTGCTGCAGAACCAGAACACGTGGCTGAATGCTGAGCTGAAAGCCAAAACAGATGAACTGCTCCACACTGCCAGGGAGAAAGGCAATGAAATCCTGGAGCTCAAATGCAGTCTGGAGAACAAAAAGGAGGAGGTAATGTAATTACTGAGTTGTCATTTCTTAGAAATTATACCACCTGATTCACTGTATTGAACAAAGCCAAGTACTTCATTAACTGTATTTGAGTGACCCTTTCTGCTCTTTCAGCAACTTCTGGGGTTTTTTTATTTTTAGATTAAAAACAATGAGACAAGTATTTTCCAAAATAAACTGGACTAGGAACTAAAAATTTTTTGTGGTGTTCTTATTTCTTCTCTGAATAGGTTTCCAGAATGGAGGAACAGGTGAACAGCTTGAAACAGTCAAATGAAAACCTCCAGAAGCATGTGGAAGAACTTTTGAATAAACTGAAGGAGGTGAGACAGCTTGAAATAGATGAAACAGCATTACAGTTGCTTCTACAAATCAAACAATAAAATGAGTGAAATAGAAATAGTGGAATGCTCCCCTACCCTGTCTCCTCTTTCATTTGCCAGGCAAAAGAGCAGCAGGCAAGCATGGAGGAGAGATTCCACAATGAACTGAATGCCCACATGAAATTATCCAACTTGTATAAGGTGAGTTTGTTAATTCTGTTGTAACTGTAGTAGGGGCCAAATCATATGCAATGCAGGCCGGTTTGGAGTTTTTTTCCCCACAGAATGTGGATGTGGGAAAGGCCAACTTCCATTGCAGGACTTTGTGAAACATCCAAAACATTGTTTTCTTTGCTGCTGTCTTAGTCAGCATTTAGACTCTTACATTGTTTGGATTATCTTGGAGAATAAGCAAAACTGGCATTGAAATAGTAATTTTATACCAACTATTTTGAGGCTTCATGTTGTAAAAACATGGTTATGTCTTAGGATCTGTTGGAAAGTATGAGTGTGGAAGAGATTTTTCTGAGTTAGAAGTCCATTTCTGAACACTGCAGGTGTTGGTGACCTGGTTAGGACCCAGCTGAATGTCCTGTGCTGTGTCAAAGACACACCATCTAAACAAGTAGTATTTGTTTGTTCTGTTGGCTCAAAGAGTGAAAAATAACCTGTAACCTTCTGACTAAGTCAGCTAAAGTGTATTACTGCTTGCTCTTTGGTTTGCACACGCCAGTGCACAGGTTACTGGGCTCTGCTTTGTGAGCTTTCTTGTACAGATACCCAAATTAACTTTGTACAGTTTTGCACTCAGGAGGTCCGAAGCTGGAAGCAAAGAAACATAAACAGTTGTATAAGAGTCCCTAAAAATACCATATTTTTCAGACTGTTTGAAATAGAGTATTGAAAATTCCTGGTTTTCTTTAGTAAAAAGAAGGAAAGAGCCAGCAGCAGCTGTAAACAGCCAAAGGCCATACATTGTATTGGGAATTGTCACACCAGGTCAGTGTCTGATGCTTCTTACTCTCAGGTAGGCAGTTTGCATCAAAGTGAGGCTTAATCCACGTGGAAAGGATTGTCCAGCTTAGGTGAACCTGTCAGCATTTTACTCAGAAAACTGTGCTCATAATTTGTGGTCAGTTTAAGCTTTCTTGTAAACATGGGCTTGCTGTTGCTGTGTACTAAAGGTGAGCTAAACTTTCTTCAGAGTGCTGCTGATGACTCAGAAGCAAAGAGCAACGAGCTGACAGGAGCAGTGGAAGAGCTGCACAAGCTCCTGAAGGAAGCAGGTGAAGGTAAGCTGGCAAAGGGAGGAGAGCAGTTGGGCTCCTTGGAGTACCTTGTTGCTCTGAAAAATGGGGGTTTTGTGTTCTTTAAAGGAATTTCATTGGGCTTTTAGGGTGATAAAAATATCAGTCCCTTTGTAACAAAAATTGTCCGTGACTAGTTGAATTTACTGCTGTTCGGGGAACTATTTTCAAATACACCTGGAGTTTTACTATGCATTTTGATAAAGGGTCTAATTTTGCAAGATATGTCTTTGCTTTAGTCTTTTAGTTTAGATTCCTTTTCACTGCTGAGAACAGTTCATATTTTTGCCCTTTTCTAAGCAAAGGTCATAGGCAGTGGTTCATGCTTTCTCACACTGCTGAGTTTTCTTATCAGCATGAACTTCTGCAGATCATATAAAGTAAAATTTAGGGTACACAGGTAAATTTTGCTGTTTTTAAAATAAAACCAATCACAGCACACAACCTGCTCGTCTGATTTAATTTTAGCTAATAAAGCAGCCCAGGAGCATTTGGCTGAGGTGGAGGAGTCAAAAGCTGTCATGGAAAAGGAGCTGAGAGAGAAGATCAGTAAGCTGGAGAAGGAGCTGGAGAATGCCAATGATTTACTGTCGGCTACGAAGCGCAAAGGTGGGCGTTTATCATCTCTCAAGGAAGGGTTGTGCTCAATTTCTCTAAGAACCAGCTGCATTAATCTAATGTCATCTTTGGTCATTTCTAATAATTCATTTTAGAACCTTTTTCATGTGTATGCATATGCTTATATATGTATATAAATATGCTCCCCTCAGCAGAAAGTGCATTTCTGTCTTAGTGGTTTTTGAAGTTCTTTTGTTAATCTGTGATATTTTCAAAGAAAATGGAGAGGAAACTTTCCTTCAAGGCCGAATCATCATGCTTTTAGTGGTTTTCTGGAGAGGGAAGTGGAGATTATAAACTATTCTTATTTTCCTCTTTAAAAAAAAAGGCAACGGGAAACAAACCTCTGTCCTTAAATTTCTGTTTGACATTAAATCTTGCTCAGTATTCCCTGTTTTAGCTCTGTCTTTTTTGTTGTTTGCTGCACATCCATAGTTTCTAAAGGATAGGGAGCAGGAAGAAACAGAGGCATGGAGTACGTTTGCTCTATCCCAGTGTTAATTTAATGAAAATAAACCAGTGCTCTGCTACTCCAGACCTCTGACACTGTGATAAAAAACCTGAGATTAAGCCTTACTCCAGCTATTTCAACTGCTCATGTTCTGAAATTATTTAAATTTTAGGAGTCCTAGTAGCAACAGCTTTTCAGCAATTCAAATAAAGCCAATCAGATATGATATTTAAGAGTTTTTCTGGTGGGGATTATTGCAGCTTTTGGATGGTAATTGTGGGGTTATGTCTCCAGGAGCCATCCTGTCCGAGGAGGAGCTGGCAGCCATGTCTCCCACTGCTGCAGCAGTGGCCAAAGTGGTCAAGCCTGGCATGAAGTTAACTGAGGTGAGTGAGCACAACCTCTCCAGCAGCAAAGCCCTTGGGTGCCATCAGTGACGCTCTGAGAATGGAAAGGAGCAGGCTTGGGGCACTCTTTGGGTTTGGGGTCGTGCCTGATGAAGGCAAGGAAATCTTACTTGAGGCAGACTTCACTTGCTGAGTTACTGGGATTTTTTTCAATGTGCCTTACAGTTTTTCTTTAGTAGATCAAATTCAGAAATAGATGGGGTTTGTTAATATAAACTTACTTTCTATATGCATTTCTGGCAGGAGCAGCCTTTATTTTTGCTTATTTACATAATTTTTTCATCTGTACTGCTGTGCTTTTGGCCTATACTTGCAGAAATATTAGCATAACGATAGGTCATACAGATTCTAGAGGTTTTTACACTTCTGGTTATGCAATTTGTATTGTCATTGTTTGTTTTGTCCAGACATTAAATTCCTTTATGCTGTGTTACTGGTTTTGATATTTCTGTTGTCTTAAACGTGCTTAAGACTTGTGCCTCTTATGTAGAATTCTTTTATTGCAGACAGGTGCACTATAAAGTTTGCCATTTTAAAATTAATATGTGTAACTTCTTTGCTGTGATATGAGTCCTAAAACCATATTTTAAAAGGCCATCTTGTTTTTCTGAATTAACTAGTTCACAATTGTATAAAATTGCAGTGCCTTCAGGTATGAACTGTATCATTATCAGTGGCTCTTTTTTAAGAGATCTGTACAGATGTATCAAAAACAACCCCAAACCTTTTTGTTGCAGCTGTACAATGCCTATGTAGAAACTCAGGATCAGCTGCATATGGAAAAGCTGGAGAATAAGAGAATCAATAAATATTTGGACGAAATAGTGCAGGAAGTAGAAGCCAAAGCCCCAATCTTAAAACGTCAGCGTGAAGAATTTGAGCGTTCCCAAAAAGCTGTTGCAAGTCTGTCTGCAAAGCTTGAACAAGCTATGAAGGTCAGTATGAAATAAAAGAGCATGTATAGTTTTGGAAAAAAAAATTAATTTTCAAATCTTTAAACCTAATTGCTGTTGTAAGTGTATGAAATGCGTCTTTCAGTCAACTTTAATTATGGGAAAAGATGTGTTGGACTTTCTGGCTTAGGATTTCTGGAACTGTGCAAAGTCTTTTGCAGAACTAATGTATCTCATAGGTTTTTTATAATGGTGATTTACAGTCTCTGATTTTCTGAGGGAGTAGGTTCACTGTAAACAAAATTCAGTGTTTATTTGGCATAAAATTGGACTTCAGTGCTCCCTTCCCACTAGTTTTAGAGCATACACCAATACAGCTCAAAAGAACGTGGCTTTTGGTTGCGGAACACCTGGAGTTTAACCTTGAGAGCATAACTTTAGGGAGCAGTTTGGTTCCCCAGGCGTGTCTGCACAAGCTGTTACCTCTCTGGAAAGGAATGTGTCCGGTTGAGATGTGATGTTTGCTCCTGTTGGTGTGCTTGCAGGAGATCCATCGCCTGCAGGACAGCGCGGACCAAGCCAACAAACACGCCTCCTTCTTTGAGAGGGAGAGCCAGAGACTGGAAGTGCGAGTGAAGGATCTCTCCCAGCAGGTAGAAGAAATGTTGCTGTGGTTAAATGTGCTGTTTGCAATTGGTTTATTCATGTGCTGCTGCATTTCTGATGTTTACTTGGAAGTTGTGTTCAGCCACAGTCATGGAGACTTTGGTTGTCCTGAGTACCTTGGTGACATTAAAGCTTCTCCTCAGGACAGCATCGTACTTTGGCTTTCAAAACTGGAGTAAGTTAACTGGATAGAAGTGGTGCTGCTTTAGGGTAATATTGTTAAGCATCTGACATGGAAAACTCATCTCTATAATTTCTTTGTTAGATTGGACTGTCCTGTGATCCATTCACAGAACTGAACACTTTATGTACTTCTGATCCTGTTGCCTTTTGTCAAGCTATTTTTTCTGTCATATAATTATGTTACAAGGATTTATTGATAATAATTATCTGCACATTGTAGGGAAAGCCCCTTAATTTCCAAGTCCTCTGTTTCTAATATGTTGTTTTTCAGAGCAAACTTTAGAGTCTGTGCAGGCTTTAGATGAGGTCTGTTGTCTTTCAGATTTGTGTGCTGTTAATGGAACTGGAAGAAGCCAGAGGCAACCACGTGATCCGTGATGAAGCAGTGAGCTCTGCGGACATCAGCAGCTCTTCTGAAGTGATCACTCAACACCTGGTCTCCTACAGAAATATCCAAGAGCTTCAGCAGCAGAATCAACGTCTCCTGGTGGCTCTTCGGGAGCTGGGGGAGGCAAGAGAAAAAGAGGAGCAAGAAACAACATCATCTAAGTAGGTTACCCCTTCCTTTTCATTAGCTTTGTTCTAAGTTGTAACAGGGATTCACTCAAGCATTGTTCAGTTTTTTACTTCTGATTGTTATTAATTGTGTGCAGCAACTATGTAACTCATAAAAGCAAGTTCTTATTAAGCTACAGGACCTTCAGGTTTATATTAAAATGGCTTTATAGCTTTATTTCTTATAATAAGTCCTGTCATCAAAACCTGAAGTAAAAATAATTGTCAGTCTTCTTGTGACTGATTTCACACAACAGAGCTGCTTTTCAAAAATTTAGGTTTTCATTCCTGTTAGCTGAACAAAAACCTGCATGTGTGCATATCTAAATCACTACTGTAAAGGCCACAGGTAATGGAATTCTGTGTGGAAGGTTCTTAGTCTGACTCTCTGCTCATTCTACTGACATCTTGGAAGTTATTCACATGAATAGAATTCTGCTGTTCAGGGAAGAGGCTTGCTTTCTTTTTCGTCTACACATGGCAGCCCAAAGGCCTGTCTCCTAGAACTTCACAGGATTCTGTCGTAGGTTCACAGAGTTATTAAGTTTGGGAAAGATGTCCAGGATTGAGTCTAAGCTGTGCCCAATGCCCCAGATGTCACCAGCCCAGAGCATTGAGTGCCACATCCAGGCTTTCCTTGGATACCTTCAGGGATGGGGACTCCAACACCTCCCTGGGCAGGCCCTTCCAATGTTTAACAACCCCTTCTGTGAAAGAATTCTTCCTGATTGAGGTCCAACTGGAACCTCCCCAGGCACAGTTTGAGGCTGTTTCCTCTCATCCTGTCCCTGTTCCCTGGGAGCAGAGCCTGACCCCCCTGGCTGCCCCCTCCTGTCAGGGAGTTGTGCAGAGCCACAAGGTCCCCCCGAGCCTCCTTTTCTCCAGGCTGAGCCCCTTTCCCAGCTCCCTCAGCTGATCCTGGTGCTCCAGCCCCTTCCCCAGCTCCATTCCCTTCCCTGGACACGCTCCAGCCCCTCATTGTCCTTCTAGAAGGAAGGGGCCTGGAACACCTGGACGTGCCTCTCTGATGTTGCTGAAGGCAGCTGTTGTTGTTTCAGGATCTCTGAGCTCCAGAGCCAGCTGGATGAGGCTCTCAGTGAGCTGCAGCAGCTGCGGGAGTCACGGCAGCACCAGCTGCAGCTCGTGGAGTCCATCATCCGCCAGCGGGACATGTTCCGCATCCTGCTCACCCAGACCACGGGGGCCATCATTCCTCTGCAAGGTACCCGGGCTGCAGGGCTGTAAGATCTGCTGTGGCAAGCAGAAGTGTTGCTTTAAAACCGCCTTTACCTTTTTGTAGCTTCAGGCATGTTACCAGAGGAGATCTGTCTTACATCTACTCCAAAGCGCCCAAATTTACCTCAGTCCATGGCGACTCCTGCTCCAGTGTCCATGAGTGAGTCCGTGGAGACTGTGGAGGCCAAGGCTGCTCTTAAGCAGGTACATTTTTCAGCAGACACTGCACAAAGCTGTCCCTATTTCTTTTTACACTTGGTAAGCACTTTTATGTCTGTTCTTTGTTGCAGTTGCAGGAAGTTTTTGAGAACTATAAAAAAGAAAAGGCAGAGAACGACAAGCTGCTGAATGAACAGAATGAAAAGCTTCAGGAGCAGGTCACAGACTTGAGGTCACAAAATGCCAAGATATCCACACAGCTGGAATTTGCCTCCAAACGGTAATTCAGCTACATAATATCATTGTCTTACATGTTCTCTGGCTGCTTGATATTGTTTGCTCTGCTAAACGTTGATACTGTCTATTCTGTGTAAGAACACCAAGGAAATAGTGCAGGTGGGATCAAGAATGGAAGCTGCAGTTGAGTGAGGCACAAATGTGCAAACTAAAGCATAAAACCATGAAACACAGAGCTGTGTGCTGCCCCTGGTGAGTTGGACAGTGCAATGTGGCAGACTTGCTTTGCTGTGTTCCCTGGAAGGTACGAGATGCTGCAGGATAACGTGGAAGGCTATCGCCGGGAAATCACCTCTCTGCACGAGAGAACCCAGAAGCTCACAGCAACCACTCAGAAGCAAGAGCAGATCATTAACACCATGACTCAGGACCTGAGGGGAGCAAATGAAAAACTGGCAGTGGCAGAGGTCAGTAACAGTGTGTGGCACTGCAGGATACTCCAAGGTAGCACGAGAGTTTTCCTTATGATTGTCCTGAAATGTCTCAAGTGAAGAGTGGAGATGTAAGAACATTCCAAGGTGTTTCAGTTTACAGGGAAAGCAGAACGTCCAGTAGTTCTGTTCTTGCTGTTCTTGGTTTAATTCACATGGATTTTAAAATAATACTAAATTTAAGGGTTGGGATTGGCAACGAAGTTCTTATTATTTGCTGTCTTAAAGGTGAGAGCAGAAAACTTGAAAAAAGAGAAGGATATCCTGAAGATGTCAGACGTGCGTCTGACACAGCAACGTGACTCTCTGCTGGTTGAACAAAGAGGACAGAACTTGCTGCTCACCAATTTGAGAACAATTCAGGTATGTGGTGCTGTTCTGATGCCCAGGTTGGGTCTGTCTGTCAGGCTTTTCAATAAATACCCATGAAAATCTAACAAAAGAGTCATGGGATTAGGTCTTGACAGGGATTTTTATGTGGTTACAAATCAACACGACATAAAATACTTCAGCAACTTGTTTCAGCAAGTTTGGATTCCTGTCCTACATTTTAATACTCTGTTATTTACCTGGGCAATGTTCTGAGAGTTCTGAGTTGATGGGAAGGGTTTTCACAATGAAATGGAAACAACACACGTGAAACAAAGTGAAAGGAAAGAATTTGTAACGTTAATTTTTATGATAGCAGAATTTACCAGTGCCTGCCTTGGTAGTTTCTTTTGCTGTTATGTTATATTTACTTTTCTGCATTTATATAATTTATTATAAGGTGTATTGACACTTAGAGTGTATTTAAGGATGCACATTATATCATGTGGCTGAATTCTGTTTCTCTAGTAGATCTTTTGGAGGTTTTTAAATCCATGGCATTAGACTGCATGGATAATAGATTTTCTTCTAATAATATCTATTGTATCAACATTATTTAAAAAACCTTCAAAGCTAAGTCAAACATTTTAAGTGCTACTTTTCATCATTTTCTGTATCTACCTATTATTTAATTATTTTCTGGATGGGAGAAGTGTTGTGACAACTTTGTGTGAAGTGCTGCAGTAATTCAGAAGGAAATTACTGAGGTGTGTTGTAAGCAAAGTGCATTGTGCTCTTTCCTCAGGGAATACTGGAGAGATCTGAGACAGAAACAAAGCAGAGACTCAATAATCAGATAGAAAAGCTCGAGCGTGAGATATCTCAGCTGAAGAAGAAACTGGAAAGTGAGGTGGAACAAAGGCATTCCCTTACCAAGAATCAGGAGGTGAGTGGAAACTGGTTTGGGGGAAAATAAAGCCCCAGGTGCTTCTGCCAGAGTGCAGTGTGTTCTTCTCCATACCTGACATTCAGAAGCACACTCAGCCTCTGTGCCATTTGGGAGTCACTGCAGGCTGAAGAGCCTTGTGCTTGCAGGTTCATATCCTGGACCTGAAGAGGCAGCTGGAGACGGAGACCAACCGTCACATCAACACAAAGGAGCTCCTGAAGAACGCCCAGAAGGAAAGCGCCATGCTGAAACAGCAGCTGAACAGCACCGAGGCCCAGCTCACATCCCAGTCCTCGCAGAGGCCTCCAGGGAAAGGTAGAATCTTCCTCCACAGTTAATTTCTCTTTATGCTGAGCATTGCCATCTGCAGAATGGTAAAATTCACAGTCCATAATCGTTAGAATTGGGACAGCAGTACACTAAATAATGAACCTTTGTTACTGCAATCACATATTCAGACAAATGATAACCAGCACGATTTGTTAATGTTACATTCACATCCAAGCAGTCTTTGACAAAGGGGAAAAATAAAGCAAAACTTCTTAAAGGATTCCTTTTATTTTTATTTGAAGGAGCTTACATGTACTAGGTTACATTGTTTTAAGTAGTCAACAATGTTTATTGTAAGCCCTTATTTTGATGAGGGGTTACAGTTTTATTTAGGGAAGCTTTGTGAAAGTAATTGTTTTTATCATGTTATTTTCATAAAATTACTTCACTTTTCAAGAGAGCAGTGGTTTTAAAACGAAATTAAACTTCAGTTAATGAATGTGTTCTGCTATTGCAGGTCAGCCTAGTACAAATGAAGATGTGGATGATCTTGTAAGTCGGCTGAGACAAGCTGAGGAACAAGTCAATGACCTGAGAGAGAGGCTCAAGACTAGTTCCAGTAATGTGGAGCAGTACAGGGCCATGGTTCTTAGCCTGGAAGAATCCCTCAATAAGGAAAAACAAGTAAGTAGTTAATTACTTATTTTTATTTACTTTATTGTTTGTTAGAGTAAAAATTCATTGCTGCTTGTGATTCTCCACAATTTCAGTGTTATTCTAAATTAGATACTGAGAATACCTATTCTGGCTTTAAATTGTTAATAAAATTCCAGTTTTGTATCAGAATAATGTATTTAATGGGATAAAAAATGGATCTCATGATGGATTTTGATAAAGGTGACAGAGGAAGTTCGTACAACAGTTGAAGCTCGTCTGAAGGAGTCTTCAGAATATCAGGCACAGCTGGAAAAGAAGCTGATGGAGTCAGAAAAAGAGAAACAAGAACTGCAGGAGGAGAAGCGTAAAGCTGTGGAGAACATGGAACAACAGGTATGCACGGACCCCCCGAGGCCCTCTTGCAGAGAGTCCCCAGGAATGGGCTCTCACAAAGCTTCCTCAGCTTCACTTGGGTTTCACAGTACAGCAGTGCCCTGAACCAGATCTTTCAGAGTGTACACAGGGCACCTGAATTTGTGAGAGGTTTCCAAACATGAGCAGTACATTAGCAGTGTCACTTCAGTGGAGTGATTGTTTTTAAAGCTATCACTCTTTGCCTGGACTTCGAGCAGGATAACATAAGTAACAGCCTTTGTGAGAGGTTTCAGAAGGAAACAAAGTGACTGTAACTAGAATTACTGCAGGTCCAACTCTGAAAGTAAAGGATTGTATTTTTACTGGGAAAGAGCTCTGTATATTAATAAGTCAAAATATAGAAAGTATTTGTCTCTTTTAATACTAATTTTAATCTATAAATAATAAAATAATCACCATTATGAATGACTGTGTTCAGTACTCTGCCAAATACTTTGCCATTTAGTCCTGGGTTTGTTCTTACTTTATTTTTATTGTTCCCCTGTCACTGCAGCTTTCAGAACTGAAGAAGAGTCTGTCAGCTGTGCAGTCAGAAGTTCAGGAAGCTCTTCAGAGAGCCAGCACAGCTCTGAATAATGAACAACAGGCCAGGAGGGACTGCCAGGAGCAAGTATGTTTGTGGTGTTCGCCTATTTTAGCCAGGGACAGCAAAATTCATGTTAGCTTTCAGCTGAACTCTAAATGTTACTCAGGGACTGCTGGAGGCAGGAAAAGTGCTGGGAGAGCACAGTCTCTATTTTGGGAGCAGCTGCTTATGGAATGCAATAGATTTCTGTGTCTAAGGTCTGTTTCATTATGTAAAATGATTCGTTTGGGACTGTAATTAACTGGTCTCAATGAATTGCTGCCTCCATGTCCTGAAGAGGGAGCAGAAAATGCTCCCAGTAAGACAATGGGGAAAGTATTTTTCTAACCCAAAACATAATTGTCATCTTTTACAACTGTGGGGCAATGTGATATTTATTAGCAGCTGATAAGATTATTGTCTTGTTACCAACTGTTTTTTAAAGGGAATTTACTTTTCTGCAGATGAGAATTTCAGCAGCACTAATCGGTGTCAAGGATGTTGAGAAACTTTTGGCTGTTTAATCCAACCCCAAATGTAGTAGATGGGCATTTCCATGTTTCCTGTGCTTGAGAATAACAGAGGTTTTGAGCAGTGCTTTTCTTTTTGCTTTGTGGTCACTGATTTTGTCTCTTTGTACACGTCAAACATACAAAGTGAGGGCAGCAGAGTTTATTTATTCTGGTTTTGTGCAGGCAATGATGGCTTCTGAAGCTCAGAACAAATATGAGCGGGAATTGATGCTTCATGCTGCTGATGTGGAGGCACTGCAGGCCATCAAAGAACAAGTCGCCAAGAATGCAGCGGTGAGGCAGCAGCTGGAGGAGGCCGCTCAGAAAGCGGAGTCTGAGCTCTTGGAATCCAAGGCCTCCTGGGAAGAGAGAGAGAGAATGATCAAGGTGTGATGGGCTTTGTTGTTTTCGTGGGTTTTCTCAGTTAACAGAAATTCAGCCACAGAAATCACAGTCAGTGAATGATTTTGTTGTAGGATGAGGCTTCAAAACTCGCATCCCGCTGTGAGGATCTGGAAAAACAAAATCGATTATTACATGAGCAGCTGGAGAGCATGAGCAATAAGATGGTGACTTCCATGAAAGAAGCCATCCCAACTGCTGCAAATGTTTCTCTTAGTGAGGAAGGCAAATCCCAGGAACAAATCTTGGAGATTCTTAGGTAACCTTAGCTCTGGGTTCCTTCTCCTGGGGGTTATAAATTAGATTTGAACTTAAATAGTTCTGTAGTACTTCATCCTTGAAGGATAATATTACAAATGCAAGTGCTTTTTTGCAAGGTGGGAGATGGTTGCACTACATGAGAACATTTTCCTGGTGTGACGTGGTGTTGAACTCCTCCGTGCAGGTTTATCCGTCGGGAGAAGGAGATTGCGGAGACGAGGTTCGAGGTGGCGCAGGTGGAGAGCCTGCGGTACCGCCAGAGAGTGGAGCACCTGGAGAGGGAGCTCCAGGAGCTGCAGGACAGCCTCAATGCTGAGAGGGAGAAGGTGCAGGTATGGCCAGGGCTTAGTGCTTGTGATTTCAATGAGTACAGGGCTGTTCTGGGGCTGCCTGTGCCCAAAAATGAATTTTTGAAAGAATTTGGGGGTTTTTAGACTGGGATTGCTTATAACCAAATGGAGTGTCTTGTTCTGAGTCTTGTGAGAGAGTGTGGAGATTCCAAAGTCTCATAATTAGGGAAAAGATCATTTATCTTTTTTTTTTTTTTCCCCATGTTCTGCTTCTTAAGCCATATTTACTTGTTTTGAATGTACATGTGAGATAATGAATGCCATGATAGCTTTCCTAGCTGGAGTTATACCAGATCCAGGTGGAGTATATGTGCATGTGCAAGCAAAACAAATGACTGAGTTGAATCGTTCCACAGGTAACAGCAAAAACCATTGCACAGCATGAAGAATTAATGAAGAAAACTGAGACTATGAACATACTCATAGAAACCAACAAGATGTTAAGGGAGGAGAAGGAGAGGCTGGAGCAAGAGCTACAGCAGATACAAGCAAAGGTTAGTACTGAGCTTCACATAAACCTTTCAGATATTCAATGTGTGAGTTAAATGTCTGGATATACCATTGCTAATTATGGTAAATAAATGATTTAGATTTTAATTATTCCTTGAAGTCATATGCTAATGAGGAAACTTTCCATTTTGAATTTTAAAAGACATTGGTCCATCTACAACATTGGAAAGCTTGCAGTTCAGTTCTATTTAGATGAACCTGAAAGTCGGTTTTTATCTGTGGCTAGAGGTGTAGCAGGAACAAGGATATTATCAGCAACTAAACTGAAAATGACACAAGCATACATACAAAACAGACCACAGCTTTATTAAGGGTTTAAAAGGGAGATACTGCTTATTTTAATGGAATCCAGTGCATTGGATTTTAACATTAATAATCTCTCCTGTACCACAGTGAGAGTGAGCATCTAAGACTGGGAGGTTGTACCAATTTTTTTTTTCTCTGTAGGATCATACCCTGCTGTTGTCCTTGTCCTTTTCTCTTCCTCCAGCTGGCTACTGGCAGGCAGAGAGTTGGGAAAGAAGCTGTGTCATGACTTTTTGCTGAGGGATTCCTTCAGTCTCCTGAGATGCAGAGTGTAACCCCTTACTGTGCTTTCTCAGGTACGCAAGCTCGAGGCAGACATCCTGCCCCTGCAAGAGTCGAACGCTGAGCTCAGTGAGAAGAGTGGCATGCTGCAGGCAGAGAAAAAGCTCTTGGAAGAGGATGTTAAACGCTGGAAAGCCCGGACTCAGGTGGGGGAATGCCTCCTTTCAAAGAACATCGTGTGGAAAAAAAAGCCCCACCTGTCAAACAACTTAAAAAAAGTGCTACATTTCCTGATGAAGAATTAAAAACCAAGAAATATGTTTGAATGATAAAGCATTGTTCATGCAGCTTCAAAGTTGGCTATTCCCTATCAAAATGCAAAAGCAGTGGCTCTAATGCAAAGAGATTTTCTGGCTATAACTGTATAATCATTTTGCAAAAATGCCAATTTTCTCCCCCTTTCAGCACTTACTGAGCCAGCAGAAGGACACCGATCTCGAAGAGTATCGAAAGCTGCTCTCTGAGAAGGAGGCAAATGCCAAACGTGTCCAACAGATGAGTGAAGAAACAGGCAGGCTTAAAGCAGAAGTTGCCAGGTGTGGTATTAGTCAATTTGTAAAAGGTTTTGTGCGAAGCAAAATATTCTAATTATAGCTGTATGTGGAAGTGTAATTTCTGAAGTGTCGCCATGTAACTGTGAAACCTTTGGTATTCTTTCTGTGGCTTGATAACAAGCAGGTAAGATCAAGTGAGAGTTGTTTTGCAAGCTGTCTATTAGCTGCAATTATTCCAAAGTAATATACTGTAGAATGATTTCTATTCTTATTGCAAAATCCTAGAAAACATAATCCACTACAGATAATGCCTGTGATGTTGCATAAATAAGTGATATTGAAATGTATATGTTTTCAAGCATCTCATTTGCATCTCCCTCTCTGATCTCTTGTCATTTAGAACTAATGCATCCTTGACTACAAGCCAGAATCTTGTTCAGAGCCTGAAGGATGAAGTAACTAAAATAAGAACAGAAAAGGACACTTTGCAGAAAGAACTGGATGCTAAAGTGGCTGACATACAGGAAAAAGTGAAAACTATAACACAGGTCAAGAAAATTGGTCGCAGGTACAAGACTCAGTATGAGGAGCTGAAAGCACAGCATGATAAGGTAGGGAGAACTGAAATGGAGCATTCCTTAGAGTTCCTGGGGTTTGCCCAGAACTTCTAAACCGACCACATGGCACACAAAAGCATCTTGTGAAAGCAATGCCATTGTGGTCAGATAGTCCCCTTCAGCCTGGTACCCCTTGATGCCTTTCAGATGGTTGCTGAAGCATCAACTCAGCCTTTGGCAGAACAACAAGAAGACCAAGTTTCTGCCCAGGAAGTACAAGAGCTAAAAGACACTCTCAGTCAAGCTGAAGTGAAGACAAAGAATTTAGAGACTCAGGTTGAAACCTTACAGAAGGTAAGAACAGTGAGTAATTTCAGAGTACTGTTCTCCACTGCAGTCCTAAGTGTGTAACAGTGAAGAATGGGAAGGTGTTTTAATGTGTGTCACAGAAATATGGGAAGTGGCCTCTACTTTCTTGGGAAAGAGAGATCTTAAGCCTGCTTTAAATCCTGTGTCTACTGTGTCTCACATTATTTCCTGGAATAAGTGGGAAAGAGAGTGCTGTTCTTCAGCTCTTGCATTCAGAGAGGACTGAACTCCTGTTGTTGATAAGAAGCCTTTTAACCTTAATCCAGTGGCCAGCTAATGCCAGCTCCTTGGAACTTGGGCTCTATAATTGCCAGAGTTGTTGGTTGTGGCCAGCAAGTGCGATCTTTCTCTCTCCCTAGACAATAACAGAAAAGGAAACTGAAGTTAGAAATCTCCAGGAGCAGATAATGCAGCTACAGGCAGAACTAGCCCGTTTCCATCAAGATCTACAAGAGAAGACTACTCAGGAAGAGCAGCTCAGGCAACAGATCACTGAGAAGGAAGAGAAAACAAGGAAGACCTTGCTTGCAGCCAAGCAGAAAATTGCACAGTTAGCTGGTATTGTAGCTGGTTTTTTCTGTCCTTAGAGATTTTCAATTATTTCTATGGAAAAACCTTTAGACAGGATGCTTGAGAAATATGGCCTGCTTCTTGTTTTACTGAAAAGTGTTTTCTAGACTAGATGCTACAGGGGTTGTTCTAAAGTTTAAAATTTAATTCCTCCAGGGGATGATAGAAGTACATAACTAGCTGTACGCTGGACATAGAAAAAGCTCTGCTTACTTTTGGCCAGCCAACATGATAACCCCCATTTTTGATCCTTCTGTTGATTAGAGCAGATTGGCCTTACTAACAGCTTGGGTAATTCTCCCCTTCCCTAAATGTACAGGTACAAAACACATTGTCTCCTCTGTTTTTAAATGTCACTGAGAGGAATGATGGTGTAAGAGCTTGCTGAAAACATCTTGTTGTTTTGGGACTACTTCTTTATTTATCTGTATTGATTATGTATTTTTCTATCTTTAGTTTCTTTTTATTTACTTGCAATTAAATAGAAAAATGGCATAAATGCCTCCCAGATTTCCTTTTGTAGCTTAACATTTTTAGGATTTCAGAATACTTCGGTGACCTGGTAAAACCCCCAGGTGTTCAGTGTGCAGATCCAGCGAGGCTGAACCCTTTCCTGTTCCACCAGGTACAAAGGAGCAGCTCACAAAGGAAAATGAGGAGTGGAAGCAGAAGAGCAGCTCCCTGGAGGAGCAGAAGACGGAGCTGGAGGTGCGGATGAGCGCCCTCAAGTCCCAGTACGAGGGGCGGATCTGCCGCCTGGAGAGGGAGCTCCGGGAGCAGCAGGAGCGGCACCATGAGCAGCGGGACGAGCCCCCGGAGTCCACAAACAAGGTACAAAAAGTCCTGCCAGGCAGCCCTGGGACAGCAGCCAGGCCACCAGTGCCCAGCCTGGACACAGGTGCCACCATGCCCTTGGAAATACACAGGTTGGCTTCAGGAAGGGTTCAGAACTTGATTTCAATTTCCTGCCCTAATCAGAATTCCCAGTGCCAACAAGCAGGCAGTTCTGCCGTTCACTGTGAATCAGCCAAGGAGCTGTTCACACTCAGCTCCTTGGTATGGCTGGTATGATTTGGTTTGGGGAATTTGCCATAATTATGGAGTCTGCCCAGGTAAATGCCCAACAAGCATTTCTTTCACAGACTTGTTAGCAAAGCGCTGAAGTGTTGCCTGCTCTGTTTCATGTGTACATGACATAATATTTCTGTTCCTTACCTAATAGGTCCCAGAACAGCAGAGGCAAATCTCACTCAAGTCTACTCCAGCTTCAGGTGAAAGAGGAATGTGAGTTCAAGGGCTTTGCGGAGTTTCTGTGGTTGATATTTCTTGGGTTTATCATTATGTAGTTGCTCTTGTTTTTAGCAAACCACTGACTTTTCATAATTTTTCTTAAACAACTGTGCAGATACTGATGACATAATATGTTCCTCCTGTTTTCTCAGCTGCATCTAATCAATACAGCTTTTAAGCTGTAAATTGGCATATTAACCACTAGGAACATGGTATCTGGGAAACATGGAAGATTTTTTTTTAGATGTTTTCAGACTTCAAGACATTTGAAGTTGATTGTTAGCTTTGATAACATAACTTTGATTGTTAACTTTAACATTTTGGTTTTGGGAAGGATCTTCCTTGTGCAAGAATGAGAAATGGACTGAACAGAGAACTCTAATGACAGATAAAATAGTCAAATGCCTGAGCTCTGAAATGGGAAATATTGCTGTACTGCTGAGTTGGGATAACAAACTCCCTCTCAGCTCTTACGACTGCATCCTTTAGACAGCAAGGCTTTCAAAAATGTCTCCGGAAACTTGGCTGCCCCTTGTCTCAGCCAAGAGATGCTGTTGCTCTGTATTGAGTGAATCAGTTTTGAAATAAGGTGTGTTACTCACTGTAATAAAGTCCCAGCACAGCCAACAGTACGAACATTTTGGTCTGTTACTAGATTCCTACTTGATTACCTTGGAAGAAACTTGTCAGTCCTCCAAGCTGGATAAAATGCTATTGATGGCATAGTGTGTCTCTCTTCTTTCAACTATAAAAAGTTGGGAAGACAATTCCTTATGCTGTTGTCAGGCTTTTAAACGTAAAAGCTTTAAAAAAGAGTGTTTCTGGCTATGAGAATATATTTGTTTGTTATTTTTAAAATCTGCTTTCTGTTCCATGATGAAACCAATCTCCTGTTTTTCAGTGCCAGCACTTCAGATCCCCCAACAGCAAACA
Source organism: Ifrita kowaldi (assembly GCA_013398055.1). Lineage (NCBI taxonomy): Eukaryota > Metazoa > Chordata > Aves > Passeriformes > Cinclosomatidae > Ifrita > Ifrita kowaldi. The sequence goes on along the minus strand of VZRS01003385.1, from coordinate 18,018 downwards.
TTAAACCAACTCCTGTTGTGTCAACTCCCAGTAAAGTGACTGCTGCTGCCATAGCTGGGAATAAGTCTACTCCAAGAGCCAGCATCCGTCCAATGGTGACTCCTGCCACAGTCACCAATCCCACCACTACCCCCACAGCCACAGTTATGCCAACAACACAGGTGGAGACTCAGGAAGGTGAGCTTTTTAGTGTAGTACAAGGATCCTCAGTACTCAAAAGTGCTACCTTTGCCTTGAAATGTTGGTGGTAGTCAGTTTGGAGGGACCTCACACTGTGTCATTATCCCCACATCTCTTGGAGCGTTGCACTTCCATGACCATTCTACTTGCAGCAAAGTTTGTGGTTCCTCAGCTGGAGATGTGCATGACATTAATTCATCTGCAGAACACTGACTGTGCTTGTTCAGGGCATCCTGAGAGGGAGAATGTGAGCCGTGCTGGGTGGATGAAGACCCTGACTGTGCTGCTGTTTGCTTTCCAGCCATGCAGTCGGAAGGACCTGTGGAGCACGTCCCAGTGTTCGGGAGCACCAGCGGCTCCGTGCGCTCCACCAGCCCCAACGTGCAGACTTCCCTGGCCCAGCCCATCCTGACTGTGCAGCAGCAGACACAGGCCACTGCCTTTGTGCAGCCCACCCAGCAAAGCCACGCTCAGATCGAGCCTGCAGCTCAGGAGCCAGCCCCTGCCATCGTGGAGGTGGTGCAGAGCTCCCAGATAGAGAGACCCTCCACCTCCACAGCCGTGTTCGGCACAGGTTGGTGTCATTTTGTAGGCCTGCCTTGCTCAGTAGTTCCTTGTAAGTAGCTCCAGTTAGACCCTTGGCAAACCAGGCCTCACTTCAGTTCGTGCATTTTCTCCCTCCCTTAGTTGACTGCATGTTCTAAGAACTGAAGTTAGGCTTCCTTCCTGAACTGTCAGACATGGTGCCTCTGAAATGCTGTTGGCACTGCATTCCTTCAAATCGAAAGAAAATAAAACTTTGTGTTTGTCCTATTCAGAGCAGCTTTAGAGTTTAATACATTAAACCTTGGTGGCTCTGTTTCCATGGCACTGTGAGTAAGGATCATTTTAGGGGCAATGAGTAAGCTACCTAAGCTTGAATTTAAAATAGAGGAGGTACTCCAAAGCGACACAGTGTTGGACATCTGTTTGTCCTACACAGTGTAAATAGAACATTTGTTCCCCAGAAAACATTTCTGCAAACTGTTGGGGTTTTCTTTTTCCTGCTGAAACTCTATTAAACTTTTAGGTGTACTTGTCCAAAGCAAAGATGTTGGAAGAAATATTTGAGTTGTACCCTGAGGCTTATACTTAGAGTCGGTTAAGTTGTGAATAAAGGCCTGAGAGCTGAAGACTTGTAACTAAAGGGGTTGATGTTTTCTTGGCCTAGGGAACAGCTCACTGTGATTCTGATTGATTGTTGTCATTCAGTGCAGAAATAGAGGTGATCTTCAGAGGAAAATACCAAAGCTTTTGATTTCTGGTTTGTACATGCGTTGTTCTGAAAATAACTGAGAGGTCTTTGAAGTTTCAGCTACCCCCAGTTCCTCACTGTCTAAACGCTCCCGAGAGGAAGAGGAGGACAACACTGTGGAGAACTCGGACCAGATCTCTGAGGAAACAGTGGATGCACCTACTTCAAAGAAACTGAGAATCATGCAGAGAGTTGGACCTGAGGTTTGCACAAACATGAAGTTCTACTACTTAATCTGTCCCTTTGTAGGATTTTAATGGGAAGAGCAAATGTGTTACTTCAGAGCAAATCAGTGAATTCTTAATTGACTTTCTAATCTGTTGGGGAAGAAACAATTGTATTTGGGTATCTAAAAAGGCAGAGGTTAAACCAGGTAGAATGAATGATGTAAATCTTAACCTGTAGGATGGAAGAGAGAGGGCCATATCCTAGGACTGAGGAGGAAGAAGTTCAAACTTCTTTCAGTGTGGTTCAGGTCTTTATCTACAGTAATTCTGGACAAACATACAGTGTATTTGAGGAGATGGGAAGCAAAGATGAGTTGCTAGAAAAGCCTACAGAAGATGCATGTGAATGTTGGTGTGAGGGATTTGGGATGTGCTATGAAAAAGGGATGAACTTGAGACAGTGCCCCACAGCAGGCAACTCACGAACAGTGTTAAGGAAGCCGAAGATGTTTTATTGACTCTGTGCCAGAGGGATGTTCATGACAGAAAAAGGGCAGGGTTGTGTAAGAACATTATCACTTAAGGATCTGGGAGGCTGGAGGTAGAATGGGAAACTTTGATGATTCATTTCTGGTCCTGAAAAAATTGAGGGATGCTGAGGTCCAGTGGACTGGGGAAGTTGTATTTCTGCAGGGCAGGGACGTGAGATTCTTGATAAAAGCGTTGCTAAGGAAGGGGGAGAAAATGTTGCCCATAATCTTTGTGGGAAAAGATAATTTTTATTAAAGAAATTTTAAAAAATCTCTAACATGTTTAGGGCTAGTGATGTGTTTTAAATGAGAAAAATACTTGTTTTTCCAGGAGGAAGTGACAGCAGAAGAGAGCACTGATGGAGAGGTGGAGGCGCAAACATACAATCAAGACTCACAAGACTCCATTGGAGAAGTAAGCGTGTTTGAAAAGCCCAACTCTTCAGCAGAAACAGCCATCTGCCCCCCAAACTCTCAGTATATTTAGAAGTGAAATCTCAAATGGAATCCTGCAGGTTTTCCATGGAAACCACTTAAAATGTTTTGAAACTTAGACTTGCAGTGTTCTTGTCCTCTCCTCTGGTCAGTTTTTGAGGAACAGCAATAACTGTTTGTCCTCTGAGCATCAGAGTCTGGTTCTCTTGCTGTTGTACATGGTGCATTTCATTTTGTTTGTTCTGGTGATTGCCTTTGGTCTTTGGCAGGGTGTGACCCAGGGGGAGTATGCTGCCATGGAGGACAGCGAGGAGACTTCCCAGTCTATCCCAATAGATCTTGGATCCCTTCAGTCAGACCAACAAAACACTTCTTCATCTCAGGATGGCCAGTCCAAGAGAGACGATGTCATTGTAATTGATAGTGACGATGAAGATGATGATGATGAAGAAAACGAAGGGGAGCAGGAAGTATGTATATCATGGAATTCCTTTATGATTTTGTCTTTCATCAGCTGTAAAAATCACCAGGCAGGACTAATTTAATCAAAATATTTTTGACAGTGTAAGTGGTCTGTATTTACATTGCCTGAACTTGCAGTGTTTTAAAGCTACGTGCTATTTCACCTTGAATTTTTCTTTGACCTTCCTTTATCTGAACCCTCAGGCTTTTCCATCTTCCTTCCTACCTTGTGCTGTTGAAGAGGGAGAGAGGGAGCGTCTGGGTGGGTGTTGATCTGTGCACCACATCCAGCCTATTCCACTTCCCTTTCTGCACTTCCCTAAGGCTCTTGTATTGTCTCATCACAGGATTATGACGATGAGGAAGAGGAGGACGAGGATGATGATGAAGACACGGGGATGGGAGATGAAGGTGACGACAGCAATGAAGGAACTGGTAGTGCTGATGGCAATGATGGATATGAAGCAGATGATGCTGAGGTGAGATTTGTACCTTTCTTTCATAGCCTGTTAAATTTCTTGCAACAAATCAGTGCTGTAATGCACAAATATGAATGCTTGGAAGAGAAAATCTTGGTGTGAATTCATCCCCAAAAGTTGAGACTGCTGCTGGTTGATGGTAATTTCTTATAACTGGTGTTTTCATAAGAAAAATCAACTGGGAATGTTTAAGAGGGCTGAAAATACAAAATACACAAGACAGCAGCAAATACTGTAGTTGCAAAGCTGGTGAGGCTTTTCAAGAGCTGGATATTTTACTGTCTGTTGTTATTAAATGATGGTGGCTACATTGTTCAGGTTTGTGTATGCACAGGTACTCAAAACTTCTGAAATCTCATGCAGTTGAGAATGTGTTTACCTAATGCTATAGATATGTACAGAAATCTTTTAAGATTGTCATATATTTGACTTCGTTTACTTTCTGAATACTTTTGTACTGCTTTTATATTCTCTTTACAGCCTATAATTTGTTTAGTCATACTCTGTTTGTGTGGGGTTTTAGGGTGCTGACGGTACAGATCCTGGAACAGAGACTGAGGAGAGCATGGGAGGAGCTGAAAGCAACCAGAGGGCAGCAGATTCCCAAAACAGTGGTACAGTTATTCCATGTTTTTTCACAGTCTGTGTATTTAGGGGGAGGAAAACATAGAAGCTATTTTCCATGTGTTAAAATCTCCACTTAAAAGTGAAAATATAAGTGAAATACTAAAGGCCATTTCAACCTGCAATGTGGATTCTTTTGAAATGTTCTTTTCTGGATTTATTCTAAATTCCTGTGAAAATCCTGCAAGCTGTGGTTGCTGTGGAAACTGAATGGCTCCGTGGATTAATCTGTCTCTAAATCAGCACCTGAATAATTAATGCTTTGTTTCAGTGCTGCTGTTGTAGCTGGCAGAAGTCCTCTTTAAGTGATTTTAAATAATACTGGGCAGTCCCCAGGCTTGCAGGGGCAAAAGTGTGTTAATGCGTGGCAAGAATTGCAAGATTTACCTTCATGTTTTCAGGGTGGTTCCTAGGGTTTCCCCCTGTGTATTTGTGTTGTAGGAGAAGGGAGCACAAGTGCTGCAGAGTCCACGTTTCCCCACGAGAGCCCGAGGGAGCAGCAGCCATCGTCGGCATCCGAGCGCCAGGGCCCGCGGCCGCCGCAGTCCCCACGGAGGCCCCCGCACCCTCTGCCCCCACGGCTCACCATCCACGCCCCTCCCCAGGAGCTGGGGCCCCCAGTGCAGGTACAAACCAGCTCCAGCAGCTCAGAAGACTTGGAAAAAAATTACTGTATGGTTTCTTATAAATAAAACTCATTGGGAAAAAAGTTGCCAGCTGTTCAGCATCCTAGGAATGGTAGCTGAGCAAAGCAACTTGATGTCTGGACAGGGAACATACAAATCCATCCCAAGTGCCTTCCTGCTTTTTATCTTGGAATTCTTATTATATTATACCAGTGCTATGTCAGTCAGGGGCTGATGATATTTCCACTGAAAAAGCTTTTCTTGACCAGGTTGTAGCTCACATTGGAAGGGTTTTTATGAGTCTCTGCCCCAATGTAGATGGGGCAAAGGAATGTTGCCATTTATTTTCCAAGTTAAACTGTTCACAGTCAGTGCCTGATCCATGATTATGCTTTGTTGAAGACCTGTAGATTTTGTAAATTAAAACATCACAACAGGAATTCTTCAAAAATATCCTGGCTGAAATGATCCTTTACCATTAACTTTTGCTGAGACTTGGGATCAGGATATTTCTGTGTGCAAGTTTCCTGTATTCAGTAGAGACTTGAATAAAATGTTTCTATCACTTGCCCAGAATATACACATTGTCCCCCAGAGGGTGGTGGGGCACTGCCCAGGCTCCCCAGGGGGGAATGGTCATGGCCCCAAGGCTGCTAGAGCTCCAGGAGTGTTTGGACACTGCTCTCAGGCTCTTCCTGGATTTCTTGGGACTGTCCTGCATGCAGGGGTTGGACTTGATCCTTGTGGGTCCCTTCCAGCTCAGGATATTCTGTGACTTCATGATGATTGCTGTATTTGCTCAATTAGCTGCTGCCCTTGGCTCTGACTGAACACTTGTATGTTGTTAGAATTTCAGGACTACATTCACACTACTTCCCTCTTTTCTTTCCCATAAAGAGAATCCAGATGACTCGAAGGCAGTCGGTGGGGCGAGGACTTCAGCTGACCCCTGGGATAGGTGGAATGGTGAGTGTATCAAAATCTACTACTAAAGACCTTCTTTGAGGGAGCATTCCTACCTCTTGGGGTTTATTTTGGTTTTTTAAGAAACCTGGCTGCTGATTTCAGGGAGAGGGATGGTTTCTGTAGTCTTGCAGAAAATATCCTACTCCTGTTAATTCCTGTATTAATGGAAGGCAGAGACTAGAAAACTCTCAGGAAGCAAAAAGCTTCAAAGGAGGCTCAATTGGTTTTGTCTAGGGTGGTTTTATTTACTTTTTTTTAGAGTCAGTCGAAGTGGCTATGTTGCTGGAAAAAATAATGCTGGGTTCAGGCTCATCCTAAAGGAACAAGGCTAATTTATGCTGTCCCATCAGCTAATTTTGAACCCTTTATTCAGCTGTATTTGGCAGAACAAATGCAGGTTCAGTGAGAGAAAAGAGAGAGACTGCCTGACTGAAGTACCTTTTGTGAGATCAAAGGCATCAGCTGTAGATGTCGGAAATTAAACAAGAATTTTGTTAGAGCTAAATCTGTCTTTGTTTTGCTGGACTGTGTGGAAAAATCAACCTTTAACTCAGCTGGTAAAAACTGGAAATACATTGTAGGCTGTCATATCAGTCTCTTTTCTTCCAGCAGCAGCACTTCTTTGATGATGAGGACAGAACAGTTCCAAGCACACCAACTCTTGTAGTTCCACATCGTACAGATGGATTTGCAGAAGCCATTCAGTAAGTAGATGTATAAAGAAAAAGGAAAAAAAAAGGCTTTTCTCTATTCTTTATTCGATTTCTTTCTATTTTTCAGTGGAATGAAAATAAATTTACATTAAATGAACTTGTGATTGGAGTAACATGCTAGGTAGTAGGATAGATAGCTGCATGTGTAGATAAGTAATAATTGTTTGAATTGTGTGTCATATAACTGATCAGCAAATTAGGAGGTGAATAATCTCCAGTGTATTGTAACTTGGTGATTTAAGAAGAGATTAAACAAACAAAAAAGAGTTCTATCCAATTTCCTTCCTCGTTCTTCCTCCCTCCCCATTAATATTGCCAGTAAAAGTAGGAAAAGTTACCTCTATTTTTGCCTTGGGATGTTCTGGACATGTCCAGCAATCCACTTAAAATTGTGAGAGTTCATAGAATGGATAAGTAAAGATTACTCTCTTCAGGACTGTTGTACTGATTTTGAATGCATTCCCAATAATTTGAGAAGCTAATTGCTGTTTATTTAGCAGTAGCTCAGCTGATATTTATGGTCAGTGTTAGTTCATTTTGTCTCATACATGATTTGTTCTCTTGGTCAGAAAGTTCTTCCACCCGCCCCGATCTTTGGGAATTTGCAGAATTCCTTAAGTCTGTTTTTTGCCAGTTCCCCCCAGGTAGCTGGAGTTCCTCGGTTCAGATTTGGGCCCCCTGAAGATATGCCACAAACCAGCTCCAGTCACTCTGATCTTGGGCAGCTGGCATCACAAGGAGGTAAAGCAGTTCTGGGCTCTCTTTTCCATGGCTCTTTGAGTGAAAAAGATAATTCGGTCAACAAAACACAATTCTGCTTCAGGAAATTGTTGAAGTATGGAAATCTGCAACTCTTAAATAATTGTCAGCAGAGAGAGAATAACAGAAAGCGAGAAGGTGTTTTCTTCAAGCTGCTACATTTCTAGTTGTGTTAGGATTTTGAAATTGAATGAAATATTGAAGGAATGGTTTTTAACTTCAGTTTTACTGTTGGTTGTAACTTCCCTGTAGTGAAACAATAGGGGAAAACAGCAAATCTTTGGGCTATATCCTTACCTACTCAGAGATGGCCAAGGCTGTTGTGTTTGTTGTTGATCTGAATCTGTCCCTTTCCCTGGCATCCCTGTTGGCATGGAACACAGGCTGTTCTTTGGAGAAAGCTCACAGTGAAATAATGGCATAAGGCAAGGATGAAAGTTAAAAAACAAGCAGTAGTATTTTCATCAAGATTTTACCTTCCAATAAATTACGATCAGCTCTGACAGTAAGTCAAAACAAAATAACAAAAATCTGCTTAAATACAAGTGGCTGGATTTCATCAAGTGTCCGGAGGGAAGACATCAGTTAATCCTTTCTTTAGCTGCTTATTTGGATGGATTGTCACTGGAACTTTGTTTTGCAGGTTTAGGGATGTATGAAACCCCACTGTTCCTTGCCCACGAGGAGGAGTCGGGGGGTCGTAGTGTCCCCACAACACCGTTACAAGTAGCAGCACCGGGTGAGTGGCAGGGGTTTGCAGAGCAAAGCAGGGAGTAATTCCCCATGGTCGGTGCAGTGCTGCTGCTCCCCAGGAGCGCTGGGCAGCCTGTCCCCGAGCTGCCTGTGCTGGGCAGGGGGCTCTGGGCAGGGCTGAGGCTGCCTGTGCTCCCCGCAGTGACGGTGTTCACGGAGAGCGCCTCGGCCGACGCCTCGGAGCACGCGTCCCAGTCCGTGCCCATGGTCACCACCTCCACCGGCAGCCTGTCCACCACCACCGAGCCCGGCGCCGGCGACGACGCCGACGAGGTCTTCGCAGAGGCGGAGTCTGAAGGGTAAAGCAGCACTGCTTTGGTTTGCTAGCACTTCTGGCACGTTCTTCGTCACCCAGGGGCTGCTCAGGCAGCGTTTGCTAATGCTGTGAAGCAGGACAGTCTGACTCTTCATCCAAAACCAAAGGTTTTCTGCTGATTTTCTCCTTGGAATTTAACAAAGTTAATATAAAAGTCACCAAAAAAAAATTTATATTTTTTAAGAATGCAGAGGAGTCTACAGTAGTCAAATACCGATGGTAAAGACACAGGTTGAAGGATCAGTTTGCAGAATAAAGACTAAGGCATTCCTGTGTAATACAGAAAATCACTCCTCATGCAAAGCACACATATATGGCTAAGTCACCCAGTCAAGACAGTGCATGTACAAAAGATGAAGCATGGGGGTGAAGTAAGGAGTACTTACTGAATTTTGTAGAGAAATAATTTTGTCTTTTGCTTTACAAGTGCAACTTTTCATATTTATAATACTTGCTGTATTTTGTATTATGATAAAGTGAAGATCTAAAAGGGGATAGTTTATCATTTTATGCTGTATTTTACTTTTGATTTTCATTGAATCTATGTTCCAAGACAGGGGTTTTTTTCCTGAGCTTTTTGAAACTATGCAAATACACTTCCATGCTTCTCCTCCCTCTCCTTCCCTTCTAGCATTACTTCAGAAGCAGGTCTAGAAATCGATAGCCAGCAAGAAGAAGAATCTGTTCAAGCATCTGATGAGTCAGATCTTCCTTCAACTAGTCAGGATCCTCCTTCGAGTTCATCTGCAGGTACAGGATAATCAGCAAAAACAGTTCATACCTTTTCATTAAGAGTGGCAATTCCTTTGGCCAGCATCATGGCTGGTAGCCAGGATACACAAAATAAGATAAAACTCTCAAAATCACAGACTCATAGAATGGTTTGGGGTGGAAGGGACCTTAAACCCATCCAGTCCCACACCCGCCATGGGCAGGGACACCTTCCACTAGCCCAGGGTGCTCCAAGCCCCATCCAACCTGGCCATGGACACTTGCAGGGATCCAGGGGCAGCCACAGCTTCTCTGGGCACCCTGTGCCAGGGCCTCAGCACCCTCACAGGGAGCAATTCCTTCCCAATATCCCATCTAACCCTGCCCTCTGGCAGTGGGAAGCCATTCCCCCTTGTCCTGTCCTTACAGGCCATTGTCCCAAGTCCCTCTCCAGTTCTCCTCGAGCCCCTTTAGTTACTGGAAGGGGCTGTGAGGGTCTCCCCAGATTATCTTAGAGCAAGATCATATTTTGATGCTTATAAATCTTCTGGTACTTTGGCAAACCATGCTTCCTTGGACTGCAGTAACCGGAGTAGGCCAAGTGAGAATAACGCTTCAGGGAGCATTGTACTGATACTTCAGTGATTTATCCCCTGGCACATTTGATGTCAGCTTTAAAAATATGTTTAATTAAATTTTGAAACAACAATAACTTAATCTCTATTGAGTTATCAATTGACCCCCTTGTATAGATAGCAAAAGAAGTCCCAAACTTATTTGTTTTGGAGCTTTTATTTATATTAGAGGAGAGGTCAATGAAATAAGGAGGCACTTTCATCATTCTAAAGTAAAGAAAGCATAACACATACCAAAACATGGAAAGATGAAGAGTGAGAACCCGGCAGGCACAGCCACCCTTTCTGCCCTGTCTCTCCCCACAGACACAAGCAGCACTCAGCCCAAGTCCCTTCGCCGTGTCCGGCTGCAGCCCCCGACGCTGAGGACGGGCGTGCGTGGCCGGCAGTTCAACAGGCAGAGGGGTAAGTGCTGCCACTGCTCCCAGCCAGCCTGCTGCAGACACGGCTCCAGCATCCTCCTGTGGCCACCACCTCTGAAGCTTTACGGGCTGGGCGTGCTGGCAGACATGGAGTGACACAGCAGCCCCGCCCTCGAGTTTGGTGTGTGAGCCCAAGTGCTCTGGTTTGGGTTTAGCGTGTTAGGCTGAGCACGTTTCAGACAGGAAAACTTCCTTCTGCAGTGACACCTGGCTCTTACCGGTAGAGAGAACGTAAAAGGCATTAGCTCTTACACTTAGGAGTTTTAAAAGAAGGTTTCAGAAATCCTGTTAGGACAGCAGTTTAGAAACTTCTGGTTTTAGCATTAGAGCAATTTCCATTTGGTATATGAAAGGGTTCCAGTTATATCAATGTGTACTTATTGAAAAAAAGCTTTATTGGAAGTATTACAGGTTTTTTAGTGCAATAGAGTTAAACCATGACAAGAAATTGTTGTTTGCAACTTCTGTATTAAGAAAAAGCCTCAGATGGATTTAATTCTGTTTTGCATTATTTTAACATTGTAGATGACTCAATATTAGCATTGAAATATAAGTCAGCTGGTATTTTAAGGGGAAAAAAATAAGGAGGTGGGACTAGGATAAATTTTCTTCCATCTGTCACCGTTTTTTTTAATAACAAAAAGGTGGGACTAACTGATTTCAGGTGTGGTAAGAATCCTCTGCTCATTGGTTTGGCTCAGGATCACAAGTCATTCCCAGCCTTTTGCATGACACAGGTGACATGTACATGTGTTACCAGGCTTAGGGGAGAGAGGGGAACTTGAACTGTGTCAGAAAGGAACCACTCCACTGCCCTGAGAATTCCTTAGGGAAGGATGAAGTATCATATGTTTACACTAATGCACTTGTTTTCTTTCCCTGCACAGGTGTAACTCATGCCATGGGAGGCAGAGGAGGCCTGAACAGAGGAAACATTAGTTAAATGAAATGTAAAGTACTTCCAGCTGTGTATACAAAGTGCCAGTTTGCCTGTGGTTGCTTAGTGTACTGAAGCCAGAGCTTGAAGCAGCATTTCATACTTAGAGTTGTGTGCACACATTTCAATGTCTTTTATTAATAAAATTAGAAAAAATGTTGACATTCAAATGGCATCTTTTTTTAAACTCCTCTGCTGTGCATCACTTGCTGGGACAGTTGTACCAGTCTTTGGATACAGTCTTTCCTGTGAGAGCAGTTACAGGTCGTGCTATTCTTTTGCCAATATCCAAACTGTAGTACCGATCTGAAAGGAAGAGAGATCAGGATTAAATTCCAGAAACTACATTTAATAAATAGGAAGAATCCAGAAATTCAAGCCTGCATTTTAATGTCACTTAGGCCTGAATAACAGATTTTCCAATCCATGTGCATATAGTGAGCTGAGAGGCTCCAACAATAAATTTCTGTCCTCAGCTTTTATTTTTCACGTCCTGGGTTGCATTAAGTTTTATAGCACTGCTAGTAATTAAATCTGTCCCAAGAGCAGGAGCAGGGACGAATGTTCCTGTATTGCTAGAACACAAAAACAGTCTTAAGAATTTGGAAATCAAACAAACTAAATCCACAACAATCCTGCACTCACTGCAGAAGTGGGAAGTCCATGGTCCCTGAGTGTGAATGGGCCTGTGAGGCCAATTCCTCCAAGGTGGGGAATTGGATCTTACTGACAGGAACTTTAATATCCTGTATTTGGGTATGGCTTGTTCTTAGAGCTTTTTTTTTTTTTCAGAAAAATGCAGAAAATTCTGAGGAATGCTTGTACGGGATCCTGGCTGAGGGAATGAGTCTACCTAATCTGGGATCATAAAAATAATTTTTTTGAGCTAAGTCAAGTGGTTCATGTCCCTCCTGTTTGTGTTTTGTCAGAAACATAGTTCCATAGAAGCCAGTGAAAAACTATTGCTGTGTAGTGATCCAAGGACTTCAGTCTATCCTTAACATAATTGTTTATTTAAGTGATTTAAGTGGAAGGTTTGTCACTTTGCTAGGCTGAACTCCCTGGCAATGCATTCCCCAACTGGCTGCTTTGAACCTCTGTGTTTCATGGCTGCACGCTGTCCTGTAACTACTGATTTTTAATAGAAACATCTATTGATTATGGGCAACATTTTAATTCTCAGGACTTTTTAGTAGTGCTGAAAGTAGTGCCACAAGCAATAACAGGAGCTTCTTTCTTCCCCACCCCCGTGTCTTTTGAGATCCATAGTGATGTGCTTTAGCTTTACTTACTGTAAGAGAAGGCGTAGTAATCGTAGCCATCGGGCTTGCTCTGGTTGGGCACGGAGAGAGTTGAGTGGACAACTTTGGGGAGCCCTCTCCAGTACGTTGTCATTTGGATTTCCTTGCGCAGAACTCCTGCAAGCAAAACGAACCCTCGTGAGGAGCTGTGGCACTGCTGCAGCTGTCATGGGGCTGTGTCACCTACAGCCATTAAAACCTTTAGAAGCACTGTATTTTAAAAAACCAAACAATGTTGTGTCAGAACCTACAGAGGTGAAAGCGGCTATCTAGGAGAACCTTAGTGCCCACATTACCAGAGGGGTGGGGGTGGATCCTGACGGTGCGGATGACAGTTGGCACGCGCACGGCACGCTGGAAGCGCCGCCTGATGACAACTCTGGGGACAAAGGCTGGGTATCTGATGGTGACCTGGGCCCTTCTTTGACACTTCTTGGCTGGTTCTTGTCTGTACACGTACTGCTGCATGTTCCCATCTAAAACACACGTTTGGTTAGTCAGTTTCAAAAAAATAAATCAATAGACTCCCCCAAAAAACACCCAACCACCAGCTTGATCAGGTACGAAAATGTCATTATATTCATATCACACACTGGAAATCAGTAACAAATAACATTCTCGTAAGATAAGGAAACTACTTTAAAATAGAAATCAGAAATAAAGAAGGAAATTTCCATACATAGTTATGAACCAGCAAGATTAAAGCCTCCCCTTCTCTACTTGAGAGTAAAATAGCTTTACCACTGGATAAAATTTATTTCAATGTTTAGCCACTACAGTGCTGGATTCCTGGATTGTCATCCATACAGACCTGGTTTAAAATGCACTGAAAGACTTCCAAGTACTAACACAAATTCTTTTAAGCTCCAGGCTATTTTTGAGCACCTGGAGCACTGACATTGCTTGTGTTTCTCAGTTTGAAAGAAATAGGTCTTTGGGTCAAGAGAAACAGTCTTTTATTCCTGACTAAGGCAATTCAATCATGTTTTGATGTTCCCTGAACTTCAGGAATACAAGACCTACCTCTTTTGATAAAATAAACAGATTCTGGTCTATTGTTGTATCTTGCCACAGGGAGGGTTGCTACTATTCTCCCGCTTAATCCTGCAAATCCAGTTGCAAGAGGTTTGGGATAGCCTTTATCCATAACACCATTAGTGAAGCGCCAGTACAGGGGACCCTGAGCATTTAAGGAAAAAAAAAAGAGCTTTAGGGGAAGCCAATTCTTGGTTATTGAACTGCAACACCAACATGAAGAATAATCCATAAATAAACACTAGCACTTTGATAGCTACATTGTAAATCTGACTGGAATCACTCCTACATCCATTTCAAATGGGATAAAACTACTACAACTTCATAAAATACCATCTCCAGTCTTATAACCTTTGAGTAGGGCTAGAGTATCTTAGAAGCTAATTTTTAAGAGGGGTAATTGAACAAAGGGGTTTGCTTTCTAATCTCTTAAATTTGCATGGATATAACAAGCAGTTTGAATTCCAGGACTGAATGATTTATTGCGGAGTAACTATGTAACAGCTTTAATGAGGCATGGGCACTTCATTATAATTTTACTTCAGGTTGGGAAGCATACTGGGGACAAGTTTAGGTAATTTTTTCCCTGATATCCAATCTAAACCTCCCCTGGCCCAGCCTGAGGCCGTTCCCTCTCCTCCTGTTCCCTGGGAGCACAGCCCGACCCCCCCCGGTTGCCCCCTCCTGTCAGGGAGTTGTGCAGAGCCACAAGGTCCCCCCTGAGCCTCCTTTGCTCCAGGTTGAGCCCCCCCAGCTGCTCCTCATCAGCCTCGCCCCATCCCGTCGGCCGGGACCGCTCCTACCTTGATGAAGAAGGTTTTCCCATCGCAGTTGCACCTGGAGAAGACGGAGTCGATGGGCGAGGGGATGCCCCAGCCGTCGCTGATCCGGCGGGGGTTGGTGGTCGGCGGGGTCCGGCCGTTCAGCAGCCAGTAATAGTGACCTGCGGGGAAAAGGCGTGAGGCACGTCCTGCCCCGGGGACAGCGGGGGGACATCGCCGTCCTGTCCTAGGGACACAGCGGGGGGACATCGCCGTCCTGCCCCGGGGACAGCGGGGGAACATCGCCGTCCTGCCCCGGGGATAGCGGGGGAACATCGCCGTCCTGCCTCGGAGACAGCGGGCGGACATCGCCGTCCTGCCTCGGAGACGCGGCTGAGCCGATCCCGTGAGGGATCTGTGGGGGCGGGCTCTGGGCTCGGGAGAGTTTCGTGAGGGGTGAGGGGCACCGAGGCGAGCGAGGGAGGAAAAAGAGGAGAAAGAGCGACGGGGCAGGTGAGGGAGAAGGAGAGGAGGGAGAGAGGGAGAGAAGGAGAGAAGGAGAGGAGGGGAGGAGGGGAGCAGGGGCAGGTGAGGGAGAAGGAGAAAGTAAAAGAGGGGGGCGGAGCAGGTGAGGGTGAGGGAGGAGAAGGAGGCTGGGGCAGGTGAGGGTGAAGGACTGGGTCCGGGAAAGGTGAGGAAGGAGGCCGGGGCAGGTGAGGGTGAAGGACTGGGTTCGAGAGAGGGGAGGGAGGAGCCCCGGCGCTGTGCGGGAGAAGGAGAAGGGCTGGGGCCAGGGCCGGAGCCAGATCGGGGGCAGGTGGAGGATGTTCGGAGCAGTCTCACCTCGGAAGACGGCCAGGGTGCCATTGGGCAGGGCGACCATGCCGTCCGCTGGCTTGCCGCTGCACAGGTCCTTCTCGTCGTTCTTCCTCTCTGCAAAACACAGCCAGGTGGGTTTGTTTAATGTTCCACAAGAGCGGCCTTAGCTTTCCCCCTTGCCCCCGCCCGCGGGCCAGGGATTACTCCCTTGTCGGGGACGTGTTCTCGGGGAATTCGGCTCTAGTCCTGTGGCCCTAGCAGTGCCGAGTGACTGGGGGTGTGGGTGTATTTGCTTATTGCCACTAAAGTACCTGTAATTCAGGAAAATACCTACAAATACCTTGTATGCTACAACTCTCATGGACTTACTCCATGCTCTAGGATTTTAACTTTCCTTTAAGCTGCTTTAGCGGCTTCTCTTCCCTCTCATTATTTCTTAAAAATAAAAAACCAAAAACAACACACTTTCTTTCAGTTAAATGTATATATGCAGTTAAATATAAAGGAAGGATGAATCTCTTTTACACTGAAATTCAAGTATTTTGCATCTAAACCACTAACTTTTCCCCCCAAAATATCTTTCAGTATATGATTGAAAAATTGCCCAAGAACCTGCAGGCTATATGTGATTAAAATAAATAGAGGGCACGAAAAATGCTGTGGCAAAAAGCACAAACAAGAGATTTCTTGTCTCTCTTATATGACATTTTTAGTAGGTGGCTACAAAACACCAGGTTAGGTACCACGAGGGAGGGTGGATATGCAGCCTGACTTCTAGCAATTTTTTCATGGGATTTAGAAATTTGTCATCCTCTTCCCTTGACTTTTTGTCTGTTTGCATCTTCTACAGTACTTATAGCAAACAATTTTCAGTAGGACAAATTACTGAAACCAATTAATTTAGATCATGTTCTAAACTACCTGGAGGATTTAACTAACCCCATAGCTGAGAACTGAGGTTCCAGTGTTCAGGACACTGGCAGCTGTGGTGCTGTGGTTGTGGCTGCCCATGAGACATTGTCATGTTCCCACGAGTTACTGGTGCTTTCGTACCTGCTGGAATGCACTTACCTTGTGTTTCTCCAGGGAACATTGGCAGGTCCCCAACCTGTATTAAAGGCTTGTTTATCTCAGGCTCTTCTTTTGCTGGCAGAGTTTCGGGTTCGGTTGGGTGAGGCTCTTCTCTGGCCTCAGTGACCTCCTGGAAATGTATTGTTGGCTTGGATGTCCCATTAGACACCAGATACATTTCTTCTATCGTATCCTTTTTATCCCTTGTTGTGGTTTCCTTGGGAACTGGAGTTACCTCTTCTTTGTCAATACCAGGGGCCTTTTCGGTGACATCTTCCATTTCTTTTTCGGGTGTAGTGCCCATTTCTTTGATGGTCGTTACCTCTTTTTTACCAGCTGTTGTCATCTCCACAATAACACAAGTAGCACCTGGGCTCTCTTTGTCTGCTGCTGGCCCAGCCTGCTCAGTTTCTGTAGTTGCCTCTTTTTCATTTGGTGTTACAGCCTCACTGGGTTGAGGAGTTGAATCTTCTTTGATGGTTGTTACCAGCACAGTGGGATTGGACAAGGGAGCTGTGGCTGCTGTTGTTGTAGTCTTGGTGTTTGTAGAAGTTTCTGATTCAGCTGCTGCAGTGGCAGGTTGCTTGGCCATAGGAGGTGTGTTTGGAATGTCATCCATACCTTTAGGGGAGTCACCTGGTTTAGCTGTTGTCACCATAGCTACAGTAACTGTGTCTTTCCCAGCTGCAGCTGTGAAAATGTCCTTAAGGAGAGTAGTTCTGTCTTTCTTGGGTGTTGTTGTCTCCTTATTCTCCGTTGTGGTATCTGAAAGCATTGTGTCTACCCCAGGTGTGGGGGAATCCTTCCTAGCTGTTGTGGCGGTGGCACTGCCAGGAGCAGCCGTGGCTTTACTGGCAGTGGGATCGGCCGCAGGGGATGCAGGACTGCTCGGAGAGTCTGCATGCTCAGCTTCAGGGGTGGTGGGAGAGTCTGCCTTGGTTGTAGGTTCTTCTGGGGTTGTCTCTTCAGGTTTGGGGGTGGTAGGAGAGTCAGCCAAGGTCGTTGGTTCTTCTGGGGTTGTCTCCTCTGGTTTGGGAGTTGTCGGCTCCTCTGGGGTTGTCTCTTCAGGTTTGGGAGTCATAGGAGCGTCTGCCTTGGTTGTAGCCTCTTCTGGGGTTGTCTCTTCAGGTTTGGGGGTGGTAGGAGAGTCAGCCAAGGTCGTTGGTTCTTCTGGGGTTGTCTCTTCAGGTTTGGGAGTCATAGGAGCGTCTGCCTTGGTTGTAGCCTCTTCTGGGGTTGTCTCTTCAGGTTTGGGGGTGGTAGGAGAGTCAGCCAAGGTCGTTGGTTCTTCTGGGGTTGTCTCCTCTGGTGTGGGTGTTGTGGGCTCCCCTGGGGTTGTCTCTTCTGGTTTGGGAGTTGTCGGCTCCTCTGGGGTTGTCTCTTCTTGTTTGGGGGTTGTTGGCTCTTCTGGGATTGTCTCTTCAGGTTTGGGTGTTGTTGGCTCCTCTGGGGTTGTCTCCTCTGGTGTGGGTGTTGTGGGCTCCCCTGGGGTTGTCTCTTCTGGTTTGGGAGTTGTCGGCTTCTCTGATGTTGTCTCTTCGGGTTTGAGTGTTGTCGGCTCCTCTGGGGTTTTCTCTTCAGGTTTGAGTGTTGTGGGTTCCACTGGGGTTGTCCCTTCTGGTTTGGGTGTTGTCCGCTCCTCTGGGGTTGTTTCTTCCGGTTTGGGGGTTGTGGGCTCCTCTGGGGTTGTCTCTTCGGGTTTGGGTGTTGTCCGCTCCTCTGGGGTTGTTTCTTCCGGTTTGGGGGGTGTGGGCTCCTCTGGGCTTGTTTCTTCCGGTTTCGGGGTTGTCGGCTCCTCTGGGGTCGTCTCTTCGGGTTTGGGTGTTGTCCGCTCCTCTGGGGTTGTTTCTTCCGGTTTGGGGGGTGTGGGCTCCTCTGGGCTTGTTTCTTCCGGTTTCGGGGTTGTCGGCTCCTCTGGGGTCGTCTCTTCGGGTTTGGGTGTTGTCGGCTCCTCTGAGGTTGTCTCTTCGGGTTGGGGGGTTGTGGGCTCCTCTGGGGCTGTCTCTTCAGCTTTCGGGGTTG
>VZRS01003384.1:93506-127218 GCA_013398055.1 Ifrita kowaldi | reverse complement strand
GATGGGATGGGATGGGATGGCTCAATCTGAGCGTGCCCTCAGGGGCTGCCTTCATTGGGAAGCTGAAGCCCTGAATTCTCTGCATCCATCCCAAACATTTCCCAGAGGGAAGCCCACAGACAAGATGGAGAGAGACTTTTCACCAGGGCCTGGAGTGCCAGGACAAGGGGGAATGGCTTCAAACTGACAGAGAGCAGGTTTAGATGGAATATCAGGGAAAAATCCTTCCCTGGGAGGGTGGGCAGGCCCTGGCACAGGGTGCCCAGAGCAGCTGTGGCTGTCCCTGGATCCCTGGAAGTGTCCAAGGCCAGGTTGGACGGGACTTGGAGCAGCCTGGGATAGTGGAAGGTGTCCCTGCCCATGGCAGGGGGTGGGATGGGATGGAATTTAAGGTCCCTTCCAACCCAAACCATTCCATGATTCTGTGGTTTGAATTGGATTCTGTGATTTTGGGATTTCTCTGGGATGTGTCCGTCACTTCCATGCCTGCCAGGTGGGATGGAGACATCCCGAAGTGGAGGTGGAGAGGAGCTGCGTCACACCTGACCTGAGCATCTGAGAGAGAGGGGGGTTCTGAATATCCCATAGACTTTAAATAACTAATTAACCTGGCTAATTATAGAATGACTAATGCAGAGAGGAGCTCTGCTCTCGGGGTGAGTGATGCACTTTGGAGTCAGAGCAGGAGCAGGTGAGAACACTTGGCTGTACACTCAGGCTGCAGCTCTGCCTTCGTTTTTTCCTCTCCATCTGTCAAAATCTGTTCAGTTTGTAGCAGGGATTGTCCACTTGTGTCCTGGAGGGAACTATCCACAAACAAATTGGAGTTAATAAATGTGTGTGCAATCAGGCTGATACTCAGATTTCCCTTACCTGGAGATTTAGATTTTCAGAGGTGTTTTTTTTTTTTTTTTTAAGCTTTGGGTTGAAATGAAAGATACTTTTTGTGACCTTAATTTCAAGCCAGCAACATTTCCATTTGCACCTGGGAACAGCACAGAGCTCCAGCCCGGTTACGCAGCCAGCGCCACGTACAGATTTCCAGACAAATCCTTGCTTCTAATTAAAATAAACAAAGGATTCCTCAGAGCTAGGAGATCTTAAAAAAAAAAAAAAAAAAAGAAAGAAAAAAAAAGAGAGAGTGAGGGAAGATAATAGTTTAATTAATAGAATCTGGCAGCTTCCCAAAGTACACTGTGGCAGTTGGAGTGTGGGAGCTGGGGGAGGTTGGGATGTGGAAGAGCCAAATCTCTCAGGATGGGTCTTGCAGGAAAATGCCAGCGATGCTTCAGTGAACACCATCAGGTGTCTGGGCTGGGCCACACCAGCCTGGATGTGCTCCCCTTCCCCATGGAGCAGCCTTGGAATGGATCCCATCATTTGAAGAGTCAGATTATTCCCTTTGTGCTGGGAGGGAAGGGCAGGAAAGCTCCGGGGTCAGGGAGCTGCAGCGGCTGTCACGGGCTGGGACACGCCGAGCACAGGAAGGAGCTGCGGCTGCCGAGGGGCTCCGGGCAGGAGGTGTCAGATCCACTTCCACCTTGCTGAGGCATCAGCTGGTGGCTTCCAATGAAAATATTTTCCCTTCAGATTTCCAGAGGCGAAGGAGGCGTGCCCGGTGCCAGCAGCGTCGGTGCTGCAGGTAGCCGAGATTTTCCCTTGGAAGAAGGACGAGGAGGTCAACGGCAGAACACCCAAAATGCTCCAGTCCCCTCTCCCTGTTGCTTCCTCTCTCCTTTGCTCCACATGGATCTGTCTGGGGGGGTTTTTCCACCCACCCTGGTTTAACTGTTGGTGCTTCAAGAGTCTGATATTGCTGGAAAATCCTTCTTAGTCCTCCTCCTTATCCCTTCCTATTCCTTCCCCACTGTCCCTAAATCAGCCCGGGTTTGTTCCATCCATGGCTCACCTTGGGAACTGCACCTGCCTTGCTCTGGGTTTGATTTTCGGCCGGGTAATGCGTTCCCAGCACCCTAAATTTAAACGTGGAAGGACCACAGTGCGAAATTCCAGCCAGCGAGAGGCCGTCACTCCCAGCCCCTGCTCCAGGGCAGCTCTTGTCATTCCAGCCCGGGTCACAGCCTGTGGGAGTTTGATCACCCTGCGCACCTGAAAAGCTCTGTGTGCTCCTCACTGCTGAGCTCTGCTTTAAATGAGCCGCCCGTGAGGCGTTCTGCTGCTCCGGGAATTGTGGAGAGCTCAGGACTTCCCAAGCGGCTCCCCAGGAGCTGTTTTTGGGGATATCTCCCCGGTGCAGCGCAGGAATCAGAGGCCAGTGGTGGTTTCTGCTCGGGGGGTGGAAGGGAGTTAATGATTCTCCAGGGGCACGGCAGAGCCAGGTGCGTCTGCTTTCCCCAGGGCCTGATTATCTCCTGATAACCACATCCTCCCGAGCTGATTTTCTGCTGTGTTTTCCCAGCTTTTTGTACAAAGGAATGATTTAGATCAACCAAATTGACCAGAAAATTTACCAGGTGAATTCCAACCCCCCCCCCTACACTTTTAAGAACATCGAGTGGCCACGCTCAGAGGGGGTTGCAAAATGAAGTCACCCCGTTTGTATTTTGAATTTGCACCACGGGTGTCATCCCCGCTGCAGCTTTAGGAGCGTGGAACAAGATCAGCCTTGGGCTGGGTGACATCCAGCGGGGGTTAAGGCGGTGGGGAGGGGCCAAAATGTCAAAATGAACAAAATCCCTCAGTTTGTGCATTCCCGGAGCTGCTGCCACCTGTCCCACTGATGTGGTTTAAGGTGGCTCAGCATTCCCAGCCCTGGGACATTGCCCCTGTGTTTTATCCCTGTCACCACATCCCTGGGCTCGGTCACCTGGGAGCTCCCCCTTCACACACAAGGGACACTCAACATCTGTAAAACTGGACTTTCCTGCACTTCAGAGTTTAAATTTGGAGGAAATGTTGGCGTGAACTAAATATCAGATCAAGGAGAGAAGAGAATGAATCAGATACACGAGGCCTTGGTGTTTATTTCCCAAACTGGCATCCTGAAAATCCGTGTTTCTCTTCCCATGAAAGCTCAGGATGCTTGGGCTCATAGAATCATGGAATCATGGAATCCCGGCATGGTTTGGGTTGGAAGGGATCTTAAAGCCCACCCAGTTCCACTCCCCTGTGGGTGGCAGGGACACCTTCCACGATCCCAGGCTGCTCCAAGCCCCGTCCAGCCTGGCCTTGGACGCTTCCAGGGATCCAGGTGCAGCCACAGCTTCCCTGGGAATTCCATCCCAGGCCCTCCCCACCCTCAGAGGGAAGAATTCCTTCCCAATATCCCATCTCACCCTGCCCTCTGGCCGTTTAAAACCACTGCCCCTTGTCCTGTCACTGCCTGCCCATATAAAAATTCCCTCTCCCTCCTTTTTTTAAGCCCCCTGAAGGCCCTGCAAGGTCACAGTGGGGTTTCCCCGGAGTCTCCTCTCCCCGACAGGTGCGAGAGCGCCTCAAGCACCACATTTTAACACTTTCCTCCCTGTGCTCAGCACCTGGGCACAGCATCCACACCGATCCCTGCAGCTCCTCAGGATGGGAGCGTTCCCATGTCCCTGTGCTGTCATTTTGGGGGCACAGGGCAGCCCTGCTCCGTGTCCAACACCGCAAGGGCCACAGCTTTCCTTCAGGACCCAAAACTGGCTGGTTGGATCCAGGATCCATCCTGTCCCAAGGGGCTTTTCTGCCTTTATTTATTATTTAAGGAGTATAGAGAAGCCTCTAGATCCCAGTGAAACATCTGGGAATTAGCGAAGCATGGGAATTCCTCCTGAGCCCGGCCTCAAAACCTCCCAGGCTGCATTTCCAGCTCTGCCACGAGCTCAGGGGATGAGGCTGGACAAGGCCCTTCACTTCTCCGGGTGTTGTTTTTCAGCCGGGGTGATGAGTTAATCCCTCACGGGTATGAGAGGAATCCAACCCCCTTTAGATCAGCACCCTCTGCAGCCAGCTCGGATACTATTATTAGCAGTAACGCAGTAGCAACACCAGATAGGGATTCTCAGGTAGTCAAGCCTCCTGCTTAATTACTGATTTGACTTCAAAGCGAGGAGAAAAAAGGAAAAATCCCACCCTGCTGCCGGTGAGGAGAGCCCAGAGTCGGGTGCCTCGTAGGAAAGGTGACATTTCAGCTGATGGCTCTAAAAATAAAAGGGAAGCAGCAGGGGAGAAAGTGCCTGTTACCTGCAGCTCCAGCCACACCCCGCTGCATTCCTGGCCTGATGGGAGAGCTTTCTGTGCCACGGCCAAACGCCAGCTTTCCAAAAGCCAAAGTGTCAGTCAGAGCTGGGGATTTCACCTCCAGCCCTTGCTCAGCACCGTTAATGCTTCAGCTGCTGGCAGGGGAGCAGGGATGGCAGCTGGAGCCTTGCCCTCGGAAGGAGTTTATTC
This sequence comes from Ifrita kowaldi, assembly GCA_013398055.1. NCBI lineage: Eukaryota > Metazoa > Chordata > Aves > Passeriformes > Cinclosomatidae > Ifrita > Ifrita kowaldi. Next base: position 122,826 of record VZRS01003384.1, on the reverse strand, counting down.
AGAGAATATTCCTTTTTTGAGGTTTGCATTCAGCTGTGGAGCTGAATTTAGGGCCAGGTTATTGCTGCTGTTTCTTGGGGCATCGCTCTGGCCACCCTGGATATGCCCCAAGCTGAAAATTGGGAGTGTTTAGGGGAGATCTGAACTCCAGTTCTGCCCACGAGGACCAGCTCAGCCTGTGGGACCTCGCTGGGGGGAATTTGTCACCCAGGAGAGAGCTGGGGCTCCAAACCTCCACGAAAGCACCAGAGCTCCTGACATCCCATTCCTTAAATCCCTGGGGAAGCTCCTCACGCTGAGGGATGCCTCAGCCACTCCGAGCTCCTGCTCCTTTAATGCCCGAGGCTCCTCAGTTTGACAATGAGTTGAGAAATTCGGGAGGACAATTTTTCATCGTGATTCACTAAAACCACAACTCTTTTTTTTTTTTTTTTTTTTTTGCAGGAATGCATCCATTTGGAGCAAAGCTTCCCAGATCCAGGGTAGCTCCTGGCTTTGGGCAGAAGGAGACATCTCCAGCAGACAGGGGGAATATTTGGGTTGGAATAGCTGAGATCCCAAATCAGAGCTTTCACCACGGGGTTATTGGACGTTCTTGGGTGGGTCTTTTCTTTTCTCTACAAAATTTATTCCTACTGCACAGCAAAGTTGTTTTGGAAATCTCAAGTTTTTGTGGGATGGGAAAATTGTCAGGCAACTTCGGATTTTATCCAGAATTCTTCTTTTTATTTGACTTTTTTTCTTCAGGAATATTTTTTTCGGAGGCATCACTCGTCTTGTTTTAGACATATTTTTAGCTCAAACTAAAAGCAGATGGAGGAGATGAGGTTTTGTAGTTTTCTGAGGGAAATGGTGAAATCATCACATTTTGCTTAGAATGGAATTTAGGGAAGTGGCTGCAAGAATCGATAAGAATAATTTTTTTAAACTTTGCAGCCAACTGACAGTCCCAGTTTTGTAGGACAAAATCAGTGTCTGCACCATCAATATTATGTTTCAAATTTTACTCCAACCTCTCAACTTTTTCTTGACTAAAACCTTTTTTCACTGAAAAACAATTGCAAGGCATTTTTCTTTTATCACTTTCACTGCAAAAACCTCGTTACTTGGAGCAGTTTGTCCAACCTGAAGTGTTCGAAAAATAATGGAATAAAAAATGTTCCGTTTAAGTTTTGAAACTCTCATTTTAAAATCTTAATTAAAAAAAACCAATCTGATTCTTTGCTATTTTGGCTGTTTTGCCATGTAATTGTTTTTGCATATCCATTAGTTTCATAACTTTCAGCCAGGAGTGAGACATCTCCAACCTCTTCTGGGCCTTTGATCAAACCAAAATCTCTGCTCCTGAGAGTGCCAGAACCTGAGGTTGAAAGATTTGCCTTTCTTTTTGAGTAAAACACAATTTCACTTTGTCTGGCCGGGAAGATGATGCTGTTTTCCTCATCCACCCTTAATCTCTCCAATTCAAACAAGAAGCTTTGGGTCGAACGTTGATTTTCTCGTACAAGGTGATGCTGGAAGAGTTGGGCAGACTGAGTTTGTGCTGGAGTGATCCCAGAGATGGGGATCCAAGGGAGGGTGAACAACAGTGTGGAGCCCTCAGATGTCAACTGGAAGAGGCTGAGGCCGGATGAGTGCTTGGAATAAACATGGAAGAGATGGCAGAACCACAGTGGCCCATCCAGCTCGGGTTTTCATGGCATCATGGAATGGTTTGGGTTGGAAGGAACCTTAAAATTCATCCCATTCCACCCCTGCCATGGGCAGGGACACCTTCCACTGTCCCAGACTGCTCCAGCCTGGCCTTGGACACTGCCAGGGCTTGTCCCAGAGTTTCTGCCACAGCTCAAGAGCATCCCGGTGTTTTTCCCACGCAATGAGCAAAACTTCAAATGGAATCTTGCAGCTTGGTTCTCCCATCTTTAACTTCCAGCTGCAAATCCCCCGGAGCAGGAAGAAAACTCCCCCAGTGTTTTAAGGGAGTAAAGAGAGATTTGTGTTGGCAGCCAAGGCCTGGGGTTTGGGGATGTGCCACAGGGTTTGTGCTGCTGATATTTGGGAGGTTCCACCCAAGGCCTGAGGATGCCTCGTGCCCCAGGGTGTCCCCAGCTCCAGCGAGGGGCCCCCACACCCTGGAGATCCCCATGGATGTGTGAGAGGCTCTCCTGGCACTCCAGGCTCTGAGGTCATGGCAACGTCTGGCACAAAGGGGCTCCTCTATCTCCAGCTGGAAGGAACAGCAGGAGTTTTATTGGTGTTCCTGAAATCTGCCTCCTCTGGAGCACTGGCAATCCCAAGTTCTCATCCTTTCAATTCCCTTCTGCCTTCCAGGCGCCTGGGAAATGCTAGGAAAGAAGGTCCTTCCATAAGTTCTACCTTCCCAAATCTCCCCTCAGTGTTCCAGCTGGACACAGCAACCTGATTTTGTGTTTATTAATAATAATAATAATACTGAAGTGCTTCTCCTTGAGGAGTTGTTTTCTGGATAGACAACTTCCAAAGGGCAGCCCCAGCACCCTGGAAATCCAGATTGAGGATTTGGCCAAACCTGTGTGGTGACATACCATGGGTGGGAAGGAGGGGAGGGAGAACAACACCCGGAATCCCCAAGCAAAAATTAGAAAAAAATGTTGCCAAAAAAAGAGCGTTGTCTTTTGAAATGATTCCTTTTTGGGGCATTGTGCTGTCCCAGCTCTCCTCTCCCTGTCCACAAGCAAACAAACATGGAATGTGGAGGGATCTCCTTGCTCAGGATGCCAACAGATGGCAATATTTTCTCATCCTTGCGCGGCGCTGTCCTCCCCTCTGTGCATCGCAGGGTTTGCATTTCTTTGTTGTGCCATGGGGAGCTGGTGCTCGCCCGGTCCTACAAACACCTTTCTGCTGTGGTATTTTTATTTTTCATGGATATTTTTCATGGATATCACAACTGCGTGTTCTAATATTCTCACCTTGGAGAATTTTGTGGAGTTACAAAAGCACTTTGTGCCAAAGTGTTGAAGGCACCGGTGTCCCCTCAGCCCTCGTGACTGGGGTGTGCCAGTGGCACAGACGGTCCCAGGGGACACGGGACATGGGGGCTGCTCCTCCCGACAGGTTTGTGGCTGGATATGGCAGGTCTGTCAGGAATGAACCTCCCCTGCCCCTGCTGGTCACTTTTTCCTTGTTGTTGTGAGCAAACATTTGGCAGGGGAAGGAAAGCAGATGGGCCTCAGCATATTGTCCTGTTTACTTGTTCTCAGAGAAGGCAGTTGGTCTTTTCTGCTTTCCCTTTGGCCAGGAATCCATGTCCTTACAAACACATCCAGATCTTTCCATGGATGTGCCTTTTCCTCTCCAATTTTGCCAATATTTGCCTCAGGTAGGAGCCAGGCCCTGCACCCTCTGACAATACCCAGCAGCTTTGACCTCTGCAGCAGAGCCAGGGCTCCAACAGGCAATAAAAACAAGACCAGCAGAAAACCAGCGACCATTTATGTCTTTTTCAAAGTGATTTTATCTTTCCCTCCCCCAGCAGAGACTTTCCCTGCATTGAAAGAGCTCCCCTGGCCACGAGTCAGCAGGAGAGGCCGGGGAAAGCTTTGACGGTCACTGAGGTGGAACGTTCCAACACACGGGAGCAGCTCACACCCAGGGAGAGTCCCTTCCCTCCACGGCCTCCCTCCATGACCAGCCTGGGATCATTCCTCATCCAGACCCCCCTCCAGCCATTCCCATCCCCAGCTCCCACTGATGCCGGCTCCTTCAGGTAGTGCTAAAGCAAATAGCATAGGGTATTTACTGGCTGCAACACTTTAAATCAGATTAATCTGGCCAATAAAGGATTTATGGCCAATAAAAATTCCACCGTGGCGTGGCTGATTCGGGAGGAGGACCAGGAATGAGGGGCTTGTACCCAGCCCCAGCCAGGCTGTCAGAATTCCCGGGAGGAAGAGGAGAGCAGGGAGAGGAGAGGGCACCGCGAGGCTCAGGGGTGCTGGGGATGAGCACATTGGGGTTCTCTGACATTTCTGTTTGCAGCTTTGGGCTTGGGAGCAACAAAAAAACCTGAATAAATCATCATAGAATCATGGAATGGTTTGGGTTGGAAGGGACCTGAAGGATCAGCTCATTTCATCCTCAGGGACCCCTCCCACTACCCCAAACCCCATCCAACCTTGGACACTTCCAGGGATCCAGGGGCAGCCACAGCTTCTCTGGGCAACCTGATGCTGATGATTTGGCTTAGAAAGTGCTGATACCCCTAAAAGGCCTGGATTTCAATCATTCTCCATCCATTTCTCTTTCTATGTCATCCAGATGTCCATTTATTCTATATTTCTCTAAATAGCATAGGTAGGCCTTGGACAACACTGGGAGAAGCGAGGTTAAAGATTGATTCGGTGACATCCTCACCTTCCCGGGCCCAACATGCTCATGCTTTTTGCTCTTTGATAGATGTCACTACTGAAGTTCTCGTGGCTGTTATACCAAAGGAATTCTCTTGATCCCAAAGAGTACCTGGGGAGTTTGTTGGTTTGGGGATCAAATTTTCAGAAAATCTGGATTGGTTCGATCCTCCTTTTTTTGTTGGGGTCGAAGACAAAGAATAAAACAGTGCAAATCACCTCCCTTCGTGCATGAGCTCAGCGGAGCAGATAGGAGGGAAATTAGGATCCCTAATTGCCAGGGCTGATTGGCATCTGGAGCCCGGTGACTCAGAGGGTGTTCCTGAGACTCTCTGGAGACAGCCAGGCCTCTGCTGTCCCTGACAGGTATCTGTGCTGCCCCTTCCCAGCTCTGGGAATTGCTATTTTTAGCTGGAACAGAGAGGAAGAGGAGAAGGGAAGAGAGACATGAACTCATGGAACAGTTTAGGAATTGTCTCTGACACGACGGTGCCCAGGCAAAGCCGGCTCTTAACCCTGACACGAATTTTGCCAGCATCTCTTTCCGTGCTGCCACCCAGAACATTCCCCCTGCTGGGAGCTGGTGCCAGGGAATGCCACCCTACAACAATGACAGCACGAAGGGAGGGAGGAGAGGCCCTGTGCCTGCAAACACAAACAGATGAGGTTTTTTGTTTGCTTACCTCCGTTTTTTTTCCGTGCTCGCTCGGAGGTGACTTTCCAGTTGACATCTCTGGAAAGGGATTGCTCCAGCAGGGCCTGTGCCTGGAGCACCACCACCCTCTAGAACAACAAACCCGTGGGGACGTGTCAGCCCCGCAGCCCTGACAGGGCACGGCACAAACAGGAGCCAGGCCAGCACCCGGCCTGGCCAGCGCGGGCTTCCCGAGGGTCCGGAGCTCCCATCCCAGCTGGATAATGCATCCCTTCAGAGCAGCAGGGAGATTTAATTCTTGGAAAGCCTCAAATTCTCACCCTCTGGTCACACAGACCTTTGCAAACTGAAAAGAATTGATGGGTCAGGTTGCCCTTGCCGTGAAATTGTTTCAGAACATCAGAACCCAGGTCTGCAGCCCTCCAAAGGAGCGTGTCCAGCTCTTGTTCCTTCGGGAAAAAAGGGATGCCTGTGGCACAAAGATGAATTTTCCATTCCTTTCTGAAGGAGTTGAGGGTGTTGTGGTCATTCTGAATGACCCTGAGGGTTTGTGGTTGTCTGACACCTCGTCAGACCTGCTCTGTAATCAATGGGGACCTCTCTCCTGTCGCCTCCTCTGCCTGGTGGCTTTGCAGCCCTGCTCTTGTCCCTCCTCTGTTTTTCTGTCCAAGTGGCAGCAGCTTTTGTCTGAAAGCAAAGCTACAAAACCCTCCAGGAGCACAAACTGCTGCCTGAGCTGCTGCAGGGGTATTTCACTGTGTGCCTGTCCACATCTGCACGTGGATTTGCCCTTTTTTCTATCATTTCATCGGCAGGCGAAGGATCCTGCGCTCCCAACCCCAAGCTCTCGCACTGTATGATGTGATGGAAATTAACACCTTAATATATATATGAAAAACAGCTCCAATTAGATTTTTTTTTCTTTTACTGTGTTTCCTGCTCCTTATGACTAAGTGTGGGTAATTATCTTGGCTCACTTTTTCCACTCCACCCATGCTTAGAGAAAACCTGTTGCAAGTTTTCTTGAGATTTTGGCTTTTTTTCCTCCCTCACTTTTTTTTTTCTCCCCCTGCTAGTTTTGCTAATTAAAAGCTCTGCAAATTGCCGTGTGTGATAATTATTTTTATTCTGGTTTAGCAACCTAAAAGTAGAGATTTGAAATGCTCTCCAGAAGAAATTGAGGTGTCCAACATGATTTTTTTTTCTTTAGCTTCACAAAATTACTTTTCCAAAAGCTTATGAAGAATATTCTCCTATTAAAAAGATCAGAGCAAATAACAACAGAAAACTTGAATTTTCTTGCCACTTATTTGGTCCCAGTTCTGTGGCATTCAGGACCCTGTAAGGTTTGTTTTGATTGAAATATAAGGCACCATCTACAAATCCCCAACGTTTTCCCATTCCAGAGGGAAAACACCTCTCTCAGCAGAGATTTTCCATGTCCTCATTGTGCGATGGACCCAAACTCCCATCTCGGACAGAACTATCCCCAAAAACTGCTGGGCATACAAGGAAAATCCAGAGTTTTCCTAAATCCCCCCCACCTCTCCTTGAGGATGAAAAAAGCAGGAATATTTTCTCAGGGACTTCAGAGAGCCATCCTTTCCCTGGGCTCTCCCTGGCCACATCCCAAGGGGAAACTTCCCGAAGCACCCAGGCTTGGCCCTTCCATTTATCCAGGATTGTCTGACATGGAGCTGGAAGCTGATAAAGTTTACAAGTGGAAAACAGGGATCCTTGTCTGGAATTTGGAGACAGATCCCTCCTTCCCTAAGATTATTTCACCTTGGTCCATAAGGAACATTCATTAATGCACAGGGGCTTTGCCTTGGCAAAGCAGAAAAGCAAATCTTCATTTCTGCTGAATTCCTTCTGCTGTTCTTCCTTCCACAGATCGCCGTGACCTTTGCCATCCCTGCTTCCCAAATATTCCCATCACCAGGATGAACAAGAGGGAAATCAGCAGTTACAGGTTATAAACACAGAGCTGGTATCAAAGGCAGCGCTTGGTCCAACTTGGAGCAATTTTTGGCCATCAGGGAAAGAGTTGTGAAGCAGGGAAAGTGTCACCCCCACATAATTCCTCAGGCAGAAATCCCTGCCTCTGAACTCCCTCCTTTCTCGCTGCCTCCCTTCTTTTCTCCTTTGTTGTCACCCACAAAAACCATCCACAACTCCCAGGAGGAATCCAGGGCACAAAGCGAAAAAACCTCTTTGAATTGATTTCAATCCCATTTTCTTGTCTGGAAAGCCAGACCTTTGGAATATCCATTTTCCCACCTTTTGGAGAAAATCAGCAGTAAATTGTCAGATAATGCCCTTCATTCAGAGAACATTTCACACATAAATAGCAAAAAATATAAACAGTGACCTCCATGGATCAGCTGGAATGGGTCTCCCAGGCATTTTCTCTGACCTCTGAAACATCCATAACTTTTTCTCTTTTCTCTAATAAATGCATTCGAACTTCTTAAAGGATTTACTGTGTGGCTCTGAAGAGAGGTTTATTCTCTTCTGCTCAATGATTAAACAGCTCGGATTTCGGCTCCTACAAGATTTAGGGATTTTAAATGTTTTTCCGAGGGTCACGGGGGTGTTAAATGGGAATCAATTGTTCCATGAGTGCTGTATAGAGGTGACAATCCCAAATTATTTCAGTTATCCCTTTTTTTCTTCATGAAAAGATGGATTCCAGAAGCATCAGGAAGCTGGGGAGTGGGAAAGGACAGGGAAGCCTCTCAAAATGCTCTGGTAAGAAGAGCTGGGACAGAGCATGAATCCATTTGCTGGGGGACCTGAGAACAGCAAGGGCAGGAAAAGCAGGGAAACTCCTGGAATGACCCAAATTTGGGTAAATTGAAAATGGAAGGCCGGGATAAGGTGAGCAAAGAGGCTCTGCATGGAGAAGGGATCCTTGGAAGTGCTCAGGGCCTGGTTGGATGGGGCTTGGAGCAGCCTGATCTGGAGAGCGGCACCTCTGCCCGTGGCAGGGGGTGGAACTGGGTGATCACTGAGGGCCCTTCCAACCCAAACCATTCCATGATTCCATGATTCCAGTGCAGCTGTGGGGCTGAGGAGAGCAGTCAGACATGCTCTGCTCCCCGGGCAGGGATTGCAGGAGCTCACTGTGCCCAGGGCACGCCAGAGCTCTTGCAGTGCCTGGATCTCATTAGGAATGTAAAAGATTCTAAATTTATCAATTAATTATCACTTTCCTAGGAAGAACCATGCAGAGCTGTCTTCTGCCTGTGAGAGGGAACTGGGAGAGCAGAATCCCAGGATTGCTGAGGTTGGAAAGGATCTCCAAGATCACCGAGTCCAAGCTGTGCCCGATGCCCACCTTGTCCCCAGACCAGAGCCCTGAGTGCCAGCTCCAGGCCTTCCCTGGACACCTCCCGGGATGGGGACTCCAAACCAAAAGAACCAAAAGAATCAAAACGAGCTCATTTTGTTCATGATTCATTTTGGTTTCGGACACCACGAGTGCAGGAGCATCTTTATACAAAGATTGAGTTGGACTCGATGATCTTGGGTTGGACTCGATGATCTTGAAGGTCTCTTCCAACCTTGTGATTCTGTGATTTCTCCCTTTCCCTGTTTCCAAATGTTTCTGGGAGTTCCCTGTCACTGACATCACTCTTTTTCCAAATGTGTGTGGCCCTCGTGTCCCCCTGCCCTTCCCCTGACCCTGGGGCACAAGGAGAGAACTCACCCAGGGCCGGGATGAGCTGCAGCATCAAAGCCAATTCTGCAGCTCCTCACCGTGAGTGATCAACAGATGACATTTCTGACAAGGCAGAACTTCCAGGAGAAAGAATCTTTTTCTGCAATGGATTATCCACCCGGGTTAGAACAAAACAGAGGGGAAAAAAGTGTCCCAAACACAACATGGAACTTCTCAGTAGGGTTTTGGCCTTTTGAATATGCAAATAATGGATGAGTGAGGAGGAAATCTGGCGTTTGCCTTCTTTCTTGTTCTAACTGGGAATGCTCCTCCAAGGCATTTCCCTCCCAGCATCTTCCTTTTGTCACCTTGAAATGCTGAGACTTCCAAATGCTGGGACCTCTCTCAATTAAAAATGAGAGCAGTGCAAATCTGTCCCAGAAAAAAGGGAGCCAGGGGAGAACTGAGGGGGTCTTGGGGGGATTTTCTCCTCCACCTGGGTGTGGGGAAGCAGTGGGAGCCCCCAGCACTCCCCAGGCTCCCACCCCACCATCCGCAGGCTCCGGAGCCGGGATGAGCCGTGGGTTTTCCTGAATTACCTCTGGCTGTCAGAGCCTTCCTGCTGCAGTCAGCAGGGACCTGTCGGGTCTCGCCTTCCGCCAAAACAATTCCCACAGGCTGAGCCACCAGCGAGGTTCAGGTGCGGGTTACAGACTCCCAGTCATCCGGAAAATCCACGCTCCCAACAGGAATGGGCTGGGCTGCTCTCCTGGAGGAGATTTGCCCTCACGCGTGAGATGGCAGGCGGACCTTGCAGAGGAGGCTCAGATCCCTTTGTTCTGCCACTTCCCGGGCTTTGTCAGTGGGATCTGACAGATCCAGGGGGATTCCAGCGCCCCAGAGCTTGGAGCTGCCCGTGCCAGGCACCTCACGCAGTCTGCTCTGTGCTCAGGGAGAAGCAAGAAGGAATTGATAGGAAAAAACAAAGAATTAGGGATGAGAAAGAAGCAATAGAAAGGATAGATGCTAATTCCGGTGAGCACAGATGGAAATCCTGATATTTGTATCTCCTATTTTCCTTTTAGTACTTGCTACCATTTCCTGCCAGCAAAATGTTCCTCATGGCCATTGGCTGGAGAAAAAAAATACAAAAAAATGGGGAAAGCCCAAGCTGAGGCTGGAATTTGATTCCCTAAAAGAACTGTGATAGCATTTGCTTTGCAAAGCTGAACTCCTTCATCCAAAGCCTAAAGGAGGGAATCACCACCCTCACTCATTATCATTCATGGCAGTGAAAAGCAGATTTTCTGGTGTACAAATGTCACCTTTGGGGTCCAATTCCCAACACTGCTGCCTGTTTTGGAGCGCCCCAATCCTGTAAAAAAACGAGTGTGGCACATTCCAGGCTCTGCCTCTCCATGGCTTGGCACAGCTTGGGTGCTTTCCTTCCCAAGGAAAAACCCCCATCACCGTGAGATGCAGGAGCAAATCCCAGAGCTGCATCTCATTTGATTGTGCTCCTGGGAATTGTCCTGGTGCCATTTCTCCTTCCCTGCAGCAGGTTCAGCAGGGAGCAGCTCGGAGCACGGGTTACGGCAGCACTGATTACTCAGGCTTTAGGGCTTTGTTCAATCAGGATGTGAAAAGTCAGCTGAGGGAGAACAAACCCCGGGAACAAAGCTGTGCTGAGTGAGGCTCCGTCGTGAAGAGCAAACACAAATCTTATTCAGAATGGACTCGGCTTGTTCGAATTCGGATTTTTTTTTCCCAAAGGTGTCAAAATGATGAAGAGGAATATATCAAATAATGGCTAATCCATGATGGTGGGGGTTTCTGGGTTTCTGATATGGAATCAAGGTTACAGATCCCAGTTTATTGAACAATTTAATTTTAGGTTCATCTGTGTCATGTCCTCTTTTCAGCAGCTGAGGTTCCTGAAGAACCACAGAACCCCAGACTGGTTTTGGGTTGGAAGGGACCTAAATTTCACCTCATCCCACCCCCTGCCATGGCAAGGACACCTTCCACTATCCCAGGCTGCTCCAAGCCCGTCCAGCCTGGCCTTGGACACTGCCAGGGATCCAGGGGCAGCCACAGCTTCTCTGGGAAAAAAATTCTTCAGCCTTGTTGCAGTTGTCACCCAGTTTTGCCCTGGTGGCCCTGGGCCAAAGGGCATCAGGTGCTGAGCAAGAACTGGAAAATCATTGATTTTCAGACCCAAATTTCACCCACTCTGCTATAAACCAGAAATTATCATTTTTCTCCTTTTCTCTGCCTTTTGTCCTCCCTTTTCAGAGTGTGCCTGTGGTTATGAGCACACCACGCCAGCGTTTGGAGGTTTATTTTTACTGTTCTTCTCCGTTCAGGACACACCCTTTTCTCACTGCCTCCTACTCGATTTATTCCTATTTATTCTGGATTTCCACTCCAGCTAACGAGGGAAAACGAGCATCTCTGGGGATAAATCACCCACAAAGAGCACCAGGGAATATGTGGCCGTTCCGATCCTCTAACTGGGAGGCTTTATCTCCCTGTCTGATCAGGAGAAAATGCTGCGAGGCAGCAAACGAGGCCCTTTTCCCCTCCCTCTCCTGTTCAGACCTGCTGCTTTTTGCCCTGGGACCTTATGACGGGTGTCAAGAGAAAAATATTCTTCAGGGAAGAGAGTCCTTAACCCCGGGAATTGCGGTGGATGCTGTGAGCGGCTGAGGGAGGGATTCACTCCAGACACCCTCCTGCTCCGGAGGCGGCCCAGGAAAGGGGTGATTTTCCGTCAGGCTGAGGGCAGAGCTGAAAATGAGGAGGCAAAAGCTGGTTTTCTCCTTTGGATGGCCTGATAACAACTCGTTCCTGGCCTGATAACAACAAATTCAACGAGCAGAGGATGTGTCCTGAGAGGCCAGGCCGCTGTCACAGCCTGACAAAGCCAGCGCCGCCCCTCACGGCCTTCCTGGAACATGGAATGTTTTCTATCCCAGAATGTTTCCAGCTCTAAATGCAATCCCAGATAAGGGCCCGACTTCCAGAAGAGTCCCTGTGCTTTTCCCTCAGCAGTTTCCCCGGGCTGGAGCGTTTGGAAGGTGCCCCGGGCCCTGCTGAGGGGCTGGGATCACACGGGGCAGGATGCGCTGGGATCACACGGGGCAGGGAAAGGGAGGGAAAAATCAGCATTTTTGGGGTTAGGACAAATCAGCACAAATTAGCCTGACCAGCATGCCTGGCAGTGCATGGAAATGTCCCCCTGAGCCAAGAAAAGGACTAAAAATCAGATAGGAGGGGTCTGGTAATTCACGACAGAGTAAAGTCTGAAGCCAGTGGGGATTGGGAAGTTCTCTTTCCCTGGCAGTGACTTTGCTCCTTCCCAAGCACTGCGGGGTGTCCTCTGTCCCAGCAGCTCCCAGGCTGGCCAGCAGGAGAATTATCCAATTTTGTGAGGGCACTTGCAGCTAATAAACAATGAGGGATAAATAAAGAATGCTTCCCTCCCCTTCCACCTAATCTGAACCCATAACTGACAGCAAATTCTATTTTTGTTATGGAAATCCCGAAGCAGCTGGGTTTGTTTAACCCTGAAAGGACCCAGCACTGTTGCTTTATGTTTTCCAAACTTCTATTTTTCCATAGTTGATATTTCTGTGGTCAAAACTCAAAGAAGCAACGAAGGAAAATCCATTCTCTAAATCAAGCCAGAGATGAGCAAAACGAAATGAGTGCAAAGAGAAGCCTCACCCTTGGGTTTGCTGCTGCTGCTGAAAAAGCAGGAGGAAAAAGGAAAGTCACATTGGAAACCTCGGGAATTGTTTTAAATGCACCCCAATAATGACAATTTTTGATTTGTAGGACGGCAGTGTGAAGTCTGGGGGACAAACGCGGGTGCCAAACGTGGGGGTTGTCTCCAAGCTCTGCTTGTTGTGACAAGTTCCCTTTATTGCAGCAAATCCCTCGTAGCTATTTACAGTCATTAAGCTAATTGTGGCAGGGCAGGGAGGGAGCTGAGGAAGTCACACAGACACTGTCCACCGCCAGAGCTGAGTTCCCCGTCCATGTGGCTTTGGGATCCGTGTGGGATTCGAGCTGGGCTTGGAAAGGGCCTGGAAAACACCAACATCTGGAAGGATCATAATGGGCTCTGCAAGAATTATTGCAGGGGTTGGGGAGGAAATTCAGCGCTCTGTAGCACGGGCAGCGCAACTGCAGCTTGCTTGAGTTACTGAAAGGGTTTTGATGCCCTCAACCACATTGAAACTGAAAGGGAAAAACCCCAAATTTAATCAAAAAATGGACACCACGGTGGACACCGAGCCCTGTGCCCAGCCAGGACGGGCAGAGGGCTGAGCTGGGCCGTGGAAAAGATGGAAAGGCAGAAATTTTAACTCATGGATCAGTTTTGTTACTGGGCCCTTCTAAGATTGAGACAAACCACAGAGGTGAAGCTTTACAACTCCTTCCACTAACCGGGAATGCTTCGTACTCCCGGTGAGCCCGTGGGAATCCACTGGTTCTCCTTTCCAATGGAAATCCGGAGGGAAGAATAGGAAAAGCTCAGCACTTAAAACTGATGGATGCTTTGAAAGGCTTCTCTGGGCCATTTTTTGGCTGGTGAATGTGAAGTGGATCCATGACAGGACAAGATGTCAGGCTTGGTTGGTGGTGTGCAGTGATTTTAAAGGCTTGGAAAGGAACTCCCCAAATTCTGAATCATCGTGTCCATCTCCAGAATTCCGGGAGGGCTGAAGAGCTTCTCCCTGAGCCCGTCCTGACCTGGGGCTATTTTTAGGTCAGGATAAAGCTTTAATTGCTCACATTGATGCTGATGGCCCTGCTGAGCCAGGGATCAAAGACACGCCTTGGTGACATCCATTAACGCTTTGTCACCTAAAGTGTCACCTGGGGACTGTGGTGTGTGAGCCAGGGATTGCTTGGTCTGCTGAAAGCACCAGCTCCAGGACTTGACCTTGCAGAGGATGGAGAGGTTTTGTGAGGATACAAATCAGGAATAACAGATTTTGACGCGACTTCCAAGGATCCGCTTGGATTTTGGGTTTTCTCCTCACACCCAGTGGGAGGTGAGGGAGGGTGATTTTAAAGCTCCTTTCCAAGCCAAACCATTCCACGATTCCATGATCCCGCTGATCTCTGGTGCTCTTAAATGCACTGAAAAATTGGGAATCTGTTGGATTCCTCGTGGGGGAGCACAGCAAGCCCGGGATGAAAAGCACCCCAATTAAAGCTGTTGACAAAGCTCCCTCCTGGCCGGGTGCCACCCCAAACAGGCTGCGGGCTGGGGAAGGTGGGCGTTGTTTATCAGAGCCACATCTCTCCCCGTTTCATAATCACCTCCTTTCAGGAAGAGGGCTGCTCCAAATCTTTCCTTGCTGCATCCCGGGGTGCCTTCCTGCATCCCGGGCTCTTCAAAAATGGGATTCCGGGAAGCAAAAAAAAAACCAAAAAAATTTAAAAAGAACAACCCACAGCAAAATATTGGGCTGAGCCAAGACTGGGAATCTGTCCTGGAGGTGCCTTTGGTTCCAGCAATAATAATCCCTGTCCTTTATTACGTGTTAATTAGCACCTAATTATCTTTTGGAGGTTAAATCAACCCAAGGGTTCTTGTAGGGTTGGAAATCAAGTTGTGACCTCTGGTGTGGCTTGGGCTTGGGGTGTTTCCTGGTTGTCCTTTGGGATCTTGCACTCGACTCTTTGCAGATCCACGGGGTGGCTGTTCCCCCATGGAAATGCCCTTTTCCATTGGATCATCCCAACTCGCGAACCTGGAGTGATTGAACCTCCCATGGGGAAGGCAAATCCTAATCCTCATTTTTTAAAGCCTCCCGGAGTGAGCCATTGAGGAATCAGCAAAGATTTCCAAGGATTGAAGCTGTTCTATCACCGCAGATAAATCCACGTGCTCTTACCACGGACTCTGCAGTGGAATGATGAGAGTTTTATAAAAAGAATTAAAGAAAAATTTATTAAAGAAACATTCATTTTCCTGTTCTCTCCCCATCTCCATCAGTTTGTTGCTCGCAATTCTCTTTTCCCAGCCTGAGGATGGGATGTAACCGTGATTTATCCAGGCTGGGAATTCCCAGTGCTGATCCTCTGCTCCTTGGCACTGTTGATCCATCAAATCCTGAGCCAGGCAGTGGCAGGTACAGAGACAGAGGGACCTCACTCCTCCTTGATGAGCTTCCCAATGCTTTTCCTGAATATTATTTGGCTAAAGATCTGTGTTGAGAGATGGAAGAGGATAGCCAGGATTCCAAGCTAAGGAAAACTGAGCCCAGGGAAATAGGGAAAACACATTGTCCATTTTTAATTCCTCGTCGGAAGCTGCTGGCAAGCTCCAGGAGTCTGTCTGGGTGCCCCAGCCCTTCTGAGGTTACTCCATCATGTTAGACCCAAGCAACAGCACAGAAATCATCCTCTCATCCTCCAGCCACTGCACTCTCATCCCATATTTTGTCTGCTCCCATCTTTTCCTGACTTTTACTGCACAGCTAATGGAGAGTCTGGGATCGCTGGCTGCAGACAGAGGACACGTTTAAAAGCTGAGCGGGGCTTTTTCCCCATTGCCCCATGAATGTAACAGAAACCTGAAATTGCAGGATTTGCCTTGTTATCACGGTATTTTTTTTTCTCTACACACAAGTCTGGACATGATTTTCCACTCAGAGCTCCCACATTTGGCTGTTGATTTCATTTCTCCCAGGATATTAAAAAAAACCCCCAAAACAATCCCAACCCTTTCCAAGTGTTCCCAAGCACCATCCTGCTGCCCGCCAGGAAAACAAGAGGCTGGAGTGTTCCAGGAGGGATTTTCCTCTAGGGAAGGGAGATGTGTAAAGAGGGTGATTGAAGCCATCTTCGGGGTTGTTGGTGATTTATTTACATTTTTTTTGAGGAATGAAGGTCAGGACTCGCTGCTGACTTTACCTCTGCAGGTATCTGACCTGGGATGAGGGCACAGCCCCCAGAGGGGCTGACTCCTCCTGCCTTCCCTTCTTAGCAGTTTTAGGGATCCTCTGGCAAATGTTTCTTCTCTACCTTGACCAGAGAGGGAGCTGGGTGCAGAACTCAAATTGGATGAAATTTCAGGGAGGTAATTCCAGGAGAGATGAATTCTGTCAGTTCTAGGCAGGCTCTGCCCTTCTCTCTCAGCGTCTTCCTTTTAAGTGACAGCTTTGTGCTGACGTGGAGCTAAAATTAAACACAGCCACCCTAAACCCCAACATCCCCATTCCTTCTTACCTCACACACCTCTTTTTTTAATTTTAAAAAGCGATTTAATTAACCCACCTGTCCCCTTATCACCCATCCTGTTTGCACTCACCTGTTTCCTATCTGCAGTCAATCTGTTTTCATGTGTGTCTACTAAAATAATCATTAATCCATTTCCTTTAATTCCAGCTCAAAAAGGAACACAGTTTCACATGTTTCTCCTCAGCGTGTTGTGTTCTGCACCTGGAGCTGTTTGGGGGGGATTTGCTTTGTCTGCTTTGCATTTTTGCCCGCAGGCAGTGGCAGTGTCTCACTGAAGCCTTGCTCCGCTGAAGGACAGCGAGAAGCTCGGCAAGAAGCAACAAGTGAGGCGCTTTTTGTGGTCGTGGCAGGCTGGGACCAGACCACCACGCGAGAACAAAAGGGATCAAGGCAGCCTCAGCAGCTCTGATTTCACAGCCCCAGCCGGGGGTAGGACCCAGCACATCCCGCTGTACAATCCGTGCACGAGGCGGGTTTCGGCTCTCCCGCATTGTTTGGGAGCGTGGAGCAATGGGTTAAATTCAGCACAGCCCTGGGGAAGCTCCTGCACATCCTGCAGGTCCGGCTGCCGGGGTCTCTGCTCGGGAGCAGCCAGGCTGGGCAGCGCAATTCCTGCTCTCAGTGTCCCAACGCCAGGAGGGGAGCAGAGCGCTGGGATTTGGGACACGGGGCCAGGCTGGGCAGCGCAATTCCTGCTCTCAGTGTCCCAACGCCAGGAGGGGAGCAGAGCGCTGGGATTTGGGACACGGGGCCAGGCTGGGCAGCGCAATTCCTGCTCTCAGTGTCCCAACGCCAGGAGGGGAGCAGAGGGCTGGGATTTGCGACAGTGACCCTGTCAGGACCCTCCTTGTGTAGACGAAGACCAGGAGTGGGTAATTCCAACACAGCTCTGGGTCTCTCTCATTTTCCTTTCACTTAAAGTAAAATCCTTCCCCCAACCCCAGTTTTCAGAGGCAGAACCCTTTAATCCATTGCAGAATTCCCAGAGAAGCCGGGGCTGTCCCTGGATCCCTGGAAGTGTCCAAGGCCAGGCTGGAGCACCCTGGGACAGTGGAAGGTGTCCCTGCCCATGGCACTGGATGGGCTTTAAATTCCCTCCAACCCAAACCATTCCAGAATTCCATTATTAATATTCCTTGTGCTTCTCAGCTGGAAGAACCAACCAGTCCTGACACGAGCTGCTGCTGCTGGGATTCCATTCTAGTAATTTTCCATGAGAGGAGCTGTTATTAATTGGGATAAATATTTTTGATTATTTGTTTGTATTTCTGTTCCACTGATCAACAGGAAGTGCCCGGAGCATCCTCACACTTTTGTAAAATCAATATTCCCTCTTTTTATTCCAAAACCTGTGGCTTAAAAACTCCACCACCAGGGAAGAGCCCGAAAGGTGGACGCAAACCGGCATTCCAGGGAAATCCTTCAGCCCTGATCAATGTAAATAATATTTACTGGGACATCTAGTGGAAGAACAACACAGTGCAAATCCCAGCCCTTATCTGTTCTGGGGCTGGCTGGGAGGCTGGAAATGTGCAAGTACATCCAGTTTGGGGTGGAAAAATCCTCACTTTCCAAGGAATCCCATGAGGAGCAACAGGAGCAAAGGCAGTGCGAGTCCTTAATTGAATTTTAAATGTCATTCTACAAAATTTCTGCTGGGTTTGAACTGGTAAAGATTTAAAGCAAGCCCAACAAAGTAAAAGTTTTGAGAAACCCATCACAATTCTTGTTAAAAAATTGGAAGATAAAAATAAAAAACTCTTAAGGTGGAGAATGTTCTTTCTATTTTTTTTTCCAGCCTCAACTGAAACCTCATTTGCAGATTGAAGTGATAGTGAAGTAAATAAGGGAAATGACGAAGTTGTTTTGGAAACAAGAGCCTCCCTTTTGGCTGCCATTTGGGCAGCGTTATTGACAGGAGGTGCCTGGCACGACGAGGGCTCCTTGGAGCCACCAGTGATGGTGGGAAGGGATCATTTCTGAAGTTGTGTCCCTCCCAGAGGAACTGGAGCTGTTCTAGAGCAGCAAATTTGTGCCATTTCCCAATGAGCAAACACATCTCCTGCTCTTTGCTGTGAAAACAAAGGAAAAGGGAATATTCCTGTCTGTCTGAGGCACTGCAAAAGCAAAAGCAGCAGTGATGGGAGGTGGAGGAGTGGCAGGAGCAGGGTTCTGTCACTCACTGCCTGTCCCAGCTCCTCCAGCCCCAACTCAGACAAATTCTTTGCTATTTTCCAGAAAACACCTGCAAATTTCCCATGTTCCATTTTCCTCTTCCCATCTCTGGGATGCTCATCCCCAGGGAACTCCCTTGGGCACTGGATTGTCTCTGCAAGGTCACAGAAGCCTTCGAGGGAAAGCAGCACAACGATAACTGAGAGGGTTTTGTTCTTTCCGTGGTCCCTGCTTTGGTTAAGCATTGCTGGGTGCTTGCTCCAGGTTATCCCACACCCCTGAGTCCCTGGGATGTGTCTGGGATTACCTGGAGCCTGCCAGGTCTGTTTCCTTTCGCAGCTCCCTCTATTTACATCCAGGTGAAATGGGAGCAATTCCTGCCACATCCCTCAGTGGGACATCTGCCAGGGCACCAAAAACCCTCCGAGCTCCTTGTAGGGGTTTTCAGGGACAAGGTGGAGGCAGAGCAGGAATTTCTGATGGAATTGCAGCAGGCAGAGCTGTTCTGGAACCACAGGCAGACCCATTAAGCAAAGCAGAGTTTAGCAAAGGTCAGAGCCCTCAGCTCGTGGATCCAACAATTCCCACATTGGCTCGGGGGTAGGAGGAGCTGATCCAAGGATCCTCGTTTTCCAAGTGGAGCTTGCAGGAGGCTGGCTCCTTCCAGCTTTTGGGATAATGAGGTGGAGAAACCCCACGAATGTTCTGTATCAGAATCCTTTTTGACACCCTCGCTTGCTGCTGAGTTTGTCATCAGCTGCTCTCAGCCTCACAAATCCCCGCTGCCAACACACGAGCGAAGGGCTCGGAAAGAGTGGGGTTGGAAAAGAGGTGGGATCAGGCTCGCCCACAGACTTTCCTTTCGTGCCAGGGCTCGCAGACGTTTCGAGTTAAAGCAAGAAACAGCCAGGAAAAATGTGCAGATGCTTAATTCTCTGCAGGATTTATAATATTACACGGTGAGCGTTTGCACCCTATACAATAAAACCACGTTGGCTTTACTACATATAAAAGAAAACAAAACAAAAAAATCACAAGTTTGACAGCAATTAGGGTGAATAGACATTTATTTTATCCTTTTACTAGCAGGACCAATTGTGATTTTATGCTCTGAAAAAGCTCATTTTAAAGTTTTATGTCTGAAGCGGCCTTGCCAAATCGAGCTTAATATTGTTACATTAAATGGATGGTAAAATGTGTTCTTAAACCCCTCCATCCTGTAAAGGGCCTGGAAGCAGGGAGCTGCTGCTAATGAGAGGCAGGGCCTGAATCCCAGCCCTTGGGGCTGTTTGCTGGAGCAGCTGGAGGTGTTTGCCAGTCCCTCCCAGCATCGTCCTCGCTTCCCAGACTGCGTTTGCCATCCAAGCTCCTCATCCCAGCCACGCTGAGCCCCGGCCACAGCCACAGCAGTGAACCCAGAGTGCCTGGGGCTGTGCTGGCACTCTCCAAGGAGATCTTTCCCACCCTCAGAACAGGCTTCTCTCCCTTCCCACATCCCCAACACTTCTTTTTCCCCTCTCTTCTGGCTTTAGGAACCCTGAAACCCTTGGTCAGAGCAGCTTCACAATGATCAGAGATTTTCTTTTCTTCACCCCCCTCAAAATCTTTATCATTTTGTGAGATGGCTCCAGGTATGGAGGAGCTTCGTGCCCTTGGTGCTCAGATCCCTCCCACCACTCCTGGCCACAGCACCCTCCGAGAATCCATTGGAACCAGGTGATTCCACCCTCTCTGCACCCCGGATTTACCTGGGCCTCCAAATATTTGCTTTTCGAATGGTGAGTCAGGCATGGAGGTGCTGGAGCGTGTCCAGGGAAGGGAACGGAGCTGGGAAGGGTCTGGAGCCCCAGGAGCGGCTGAGGGAGCTGGGAAAGGGGCTCAGCCTGGAGAAAAGGAGGCTCAGGGGGGACCTTGTGGCTCTGCACAACTCCCTGACAGGAGGGGGGAGTCAGGATCCGCTCCCAGGGAACAGGGACAGGAGGAGAGGAGACGGCCTCGAGGGGAGGTCCAGGACATGAGGAGGAATTTCCTCATGGAAAGGGTGGCCAGGCCTTGGAAGGGGCTGCTCAGAGAGGTTTCACCATCCCTGCAGGTGTCCAAGGAAGGCCTGGAGGTGGCACTCAGAGCTCTGGGCTGGGTACAAGGTGGGGATTTGGCACAGCTTGGACTCGGTGATCCTGGAGGGCTTTTCCCCCCTCAGCGATCCTGGGATTCTGTGAATGCTGTGCCCCAGGAATGTTGTTGGCACTCCCTTGTGCACTGAGCTGCCCGTCCAAAGATGAGACCAGAACCTGCAGCAAGAACTGGACTGGGAAGGAAACGTCCCCAGCAGCTCTGAGCACGAGGAGCTGAGGGCCAGGAGGGATTAATGTGCTTTCCTCCTGATTAAAACGCCCCTCCTCGTGCGCTGGGCTCCTCAAACTGGTTCGGCAGTGCCCCAGCTCTGGTGGAAAGTGCCAAAATTCCCAGCACTGCCCCAACTGCCTGCAAAGTTCAGCACTCCCAGAGGGCGTGGAGAGCTTCCCATGCACACCCAGCCCTGTCCTCGCCTCCCTGCCCGGATGAGACCAGGAAACAACGCTCAGAGGCTGCGAGGGGATAATTACAGGGTAAAACTGAAGGTGAGGGATCGCCTGCAGGGGCCACGGGAGTGCTGCAGGTCCTGGAAGCTGCCCCAGAGCTCCCAGCTCCTTCCAGCAGAGCAGGATCCCGGGCATGGAGCTCCTCGGAGACCTGGGCTGGGTTCTGGGGATTATTTTTCAAGGCCACTTAACTCCTCTAAGTCTCTTGCTCAATAAAAGGCTGAAATGTCAGGGTTGTGTAAGGAGGGCAAAGCCAAGGAAAAGTTCTGTAAAACAGGGCTGGAAATGTGCTGCTCCTGCTAAAAGCTGTCCCAGAGCCTGCTGGGGAGGGATGCTTTAGCAGGAGAAAGGGCTCAGATTGGTGCTGTGCAATTCATTAGGCCAGGAATTAATGCCAGATGATGTTTTCTGTCATTTGGGTTTATTCATTATAAAGATAAGGCTCCGTGTGGCAAAAAAAAAACCAAAAAAACCCAAACCAGAACAAATTAACCCAACAAAACCAACCCAAGATCGCTGAAATTCTTTGGGTTTCCCCACCAAACCCGGGGATTTTTACCAAAATCTCAGCCCTCATCCTTCATCTCCGTGAAGTTCACGATCAAGTGGAAGTGGAGCAAGAGGAGATGGATGGATTCTGCCTGCAGTGGGAGGATGGATGAGGCATTTCCCTGTAGCCATCCCTCCCTCCTGCCTGTCCTTGCTAGATCTGGATTAGGCCAAACTTTGCTGGGCCTGCCTTGGAAAGATGCTGATCCTAAAAAATGAGCTCATCCTTCCGGAGATCCCTGCACGGACAATTGTGACACCAATTCCCCCCTGTTCCCTAAAACCCCTCTGCCATTCACCCAGGAGATTTTATTCAGCCACACAGAAGGTTTAAGACATTAAAATTCCTTTAATTACAGCACAAACAGGCGCTTCCGAGCACTATTGACCAGGCTTTTCTTTCTCCAGGTCCTTGCTGAAAGCTTTCCTAGCTTTCCACGGGAGGTGATTTCCAGCCTCTTTGTTCCATGGCACTTATTAAACAATTCCTTCTGACAGCCTTAAATGCAAACAGCGAGACTGCAGCAACTGGGAAATTAAAAATATATCGTTAATACAATGCCAAAGGCACTTTTTTCTCCCCCATGAATGGTTTGACAGCATTTGCTTTTTAAAATGGAACTGTTCTTTAAACAAATCACGTTTAGTTACTGATTTGTGTCATAAACCTCTGGTCAATCCTTTAGGGGAAGGTCTTAAATGCGGATTTAAATTCAATATTTATAACACTTGTTGTTAACAAATATATTTAATATTCCTATTTTGTTTATTGGGTTTTTCAGCCTGGAGAAAAGAAGGCTCTGGGGAGAGCTCAGAGCCCCTGCCAGTGCCTGAAGGGGCTCCAGGAGAGCTGGAGAGGGACAAGGGATGGAGGGACAGGACACAGGGAATGGCTTCCCACTGCCAGAGGGCAGGGATGGATGGGATATTGGGAAGGAGTGAGGGTGGGGAGGGGCTGGGATGGAATTTCCGGAGGAGCTGTGGCTGCCCCTGGATCCCTGGAAGTGCCCAAGGCCAGGCTGGACGGGGCTTGGAGCAGCCTGGGACAGTGGGAGGTGTCCCTGTGGCACTGGATGGGCTTTGAGGTCCCTTCCCACCCAAACCATCCCATGACTGCGTGAGTTAAAGCCACTCAATAACGAGCATTGGAACTCCTCGTTTCCCAGATGGAATTAAAGCATCCCACTTAAACTGGGACTTGTCTGCTTGGTGTGGTTACTCAGGAGGCAGAAAGCTGATCCAGGGCTCTGGGCACTCACTGGGCCCATCAATTCCTTCCGTTCTCCAGAGTTTGGGTTGAGTTTCATCCCCCTCGTGGCTGCATTTAGGCAGAGCTTGTGCCCAGCAGGCAGGGGACAGTTGGTGACAAATCCGCCCTCAGCACTGCTCCTGAGGAGTGCCCAGGCCGTGGCTTCAAGTGGCATCACTTGGGGATGCTGCAAATCCCTGCAGAGCAGACAAAGCCACTGCCTGAGACTGGAAACTGGGATGAACTCCATGGAAATTAAGTGGGAATGAAGTGCAGCGCTCTGTTTTCACCACTCCACCATGATCAAATTGTAGATTTCCCCACAATAAATCATCCCTCTCCCTCGGTGAGCACGTTCAGCTGCCCCTTCCACCACTGCCACGTGTCTTTGTTTTCAAACATCATTTTCTATTCCAGACCCAGCCGTCAGCTTTCCCAGGGGAACACGTCGGGATGTTGGGCAAGAGGGAACAGCCTGGGATGGCGCTGCCAGCGGAGGTGGCAACGGGGAAAGTGGAGCCTTGGGAGGGTTGTGCAAGGGTTGTGTTCCAGGCACTGCGAGGGTTGGAGCCAGGCCAGTTTTCCAGCCTGCCAACTTCAGGAATAAAATCCGTGCGGGGCGGGAAGGGAGAGAGCAGCCCCGGGGATTGAGCGGTGTTCCCGGGGCTAATGAGGGAATCCGCTCGCTGCAGGTACAATTAGCAGCAAAGAAAATAAGAATTAACCAGTCTGGGCTGGAATGGCTTTCTTTGCCTCACACCTTGGTGACACTCCTTGAACTGAACACCTGCGGGGTGGTTCGGAGCCAAATCGGGAAGGTCTCCACCCAGAACACTTCTCGTGGAGGGCTCCAAGGGCACTTTTGGGGATTGCAGCTCCGAGCTGGCACCGAGTCGAGATCTGATGGCTCTGTGCAGATGGTATCAGGCTGTAATTTATAAATAGACCTTCCATCTCCACAGCCCTGTAAAACAGAGGCGGCATCTAGGAGGAATCAGCAGAGAAACGCAGCCGTGATGTGCAGCCCATCTTTTAAAATCAGGTGTGAAATCTCCAGGGTGATCGGGGTGGGGGTGATGATTTCAGTGGAATGATCTTTATTGCCCAATCCCCACTTTCTCAGCTCATGAACTCATAAACGCACGAAGATAAACATGTTAGGGTGTCTCTAAGTGCAGAGATACCAGCGTGTGCCAGACCAGAAAATCCCAGCCCTAAATAAAGCTGAAATCCCAGAATCTGGATGCTCATCCCCTCAGCACCGAGCACAGGGCTGAGGGTGAATGTGCTGCTAATTTTGGCCCTCTCCAGCAGGCGCCTGAAGTGGAGTGGAAGGAACAAGTGCCAGATGTTGTTCTGTGCAGACTCGGTGTCACTGGGAGGAGAAGGCGCTTCAGGGAGAGCATTAATTTGGGAGGGGCCTAAAATAATTAAATAACTGAATGTCACAGCGTTTTAGTTTCTACAGGAGGGGAAACTCTGGCAGCACAGGTCTTCTAAGAATGACTAATATTATAAACAAATGGGAAGATAGAGGCACTAAACTCCCCTTGCTGACTGCACTCCTTAAAGGTCATAAAACCAATCGAGTTTTCCAGTTTCAGCTTTTCCCATCGACTTTGCTGAGCAGTAATCAGGTCATTGGGCCACTTCCCTTGGACACTGACCAATGCATCCTCAGCTTTATCCTAAATATAGCAGGCCTTTTTTTAGCATTCTTGGTTTTCCCACTTTTTTTTTTCTTATTTATTTTTTTTTTCTCTTGACTCCCTCAAAGTGAGTTCAGTGCAGCAGGAAGGTGCCAGATCGACATCACTGGAAAATGATGTTGCAGGGCTGCTGTTCCTGCATGGAGAGCAGGTTGTGTTTATCCACAGGCTGACTCCTGCACCTCTCCACCAGCGTGCCTTAAGCCTGACCTGTGGAAACCAGGCTGGGCTCAAACCGCCCCGTGCAGGCAGCCAACAAAACCACCAAATCCCCTTGTCCTGGTTGCTTTGGAAGCCAGACAGCCCTCAGGCTGGAACTGCAGCTTCCCTGGCACCAGAAACGTCCTCCTGCACAGGAGTCTTACCCAGCACAGCTGGGATTTGGCTTCTCCATCTCCTGCTGTTGAAAGATGAGGTGTCTGCTCCGAGCTGGACACTCCCTGGGAGGGAGGAGAGGCCCTGGCACAGGGTGCCCAGAGAAGCTGTGGCTGCCCCTGGATCCCTGGAAGTGTCCAAAGCCAGGCTGCACGGGGCTTGGAGCAGCCTGGGACAGTGGGAGGTGTCCCTGCCCATGGCAGGGGTGGAATGAAACGATCTTTAAGGTCCCTTCCCACCCAAACCAGTCCATGATTCCCTGAAAAAGGAAAGGACCCATGTAAGTCCCCATGAGAGGGAGGTGGCACAGCTCCATTTCTGACTTTCCTCTGCGCTGTTGGCTTTGAAGTGGACTTGAGGAACAGCTTAAACCAGACAGGTGGCCTAGAGCTGGGCAGAGCTTAGCGAGCTGAATCTCACCCAAAGCAATGGGAGGCAAAGCAACGCTGAACAGCCTGGGGTTGTTTTCCATGTTTTCTCAGGCCCCAGTCCTGCCCTGGATTCCTGGAGACTCCTCCTGCCGTGGTGCCACCATCCCTGGAGCAGAGCAGGACCCACCAGGGCAGCTCTTGTGACACCTTCACTGCACGGCTTCACACAACACCCAGAGCAATGGGGCAGATGGGGTCCTGTAGCCCTGCTTAGGACTGAAACATCGGGCTCTGAGTAAACAGGACTTTGATTAAATGGAAATAACTCTGCCCTGCTGTTTGTTGTGTTGCTGAGAAGTTTCACACTCGCTCTAATCGCTACAATTTGCTCCCGTAATTGCGACTCCGTGTTTTGCACAACGCACAATCCTGCTCACTTCCAATCCATGGAAACTATCCCAGATCGGCCCTGACAGCTCCCAACTTTCCCTTTTTTCCTCCCTGTGTGCTTTCATTTCTCTTGCTCACTCTTGGCACGATGCTTTGGAAGCTGCAGGGCTGCTTGCAGGGTGTTCTTATTAAAAACCAGCAGAGCAAGATGTCCCCAAATATATTCCTGCTCGTGGTGTCCTGCAAACGCTGTTCCAACGGGTTCCCTCCAGCCCAAGGAAATAAAACTGTGGGAATGCTCCCCATGTCCCAGACTGCAGGAGTGACACAGCTTGGCTTCAGTGGTACAGATGCTCCACAGTGCAGTGGGTTTAAGTACAGTTTTATAGGAATGTTGTAGGAACTTTGTCCCACAGTTCAGGCTTTATTGTTCAGTCTCCTGTGTGTTCTGGCAGAGGCGAGGCTCAAAGAGCTGCTCTGAGGGACCTGCCTGGCACACTTTGGTCTCTTGGGGAATTCCAGGCTTCTGGAAACACTTTCTCCTCGTTTCTGAGCTCATGAAGGTGCTCAGCAATGAGGAAACCTCAGCTCTGCCACCGCCAGTGGTGCCGCTGCAAGGAGAGGCCCTGTGCAAATCCACCCCCAGGGATTTCACAGTGGGGCTGGAGAGGCCTGGCACAAACCTGGCTTGGAAGCAGAGCCAACAGACAGCAGAGCTCTGCGTGGGGGCACACTGGTGAGCTCATCTGATAGATAATTGCATTGATCAAAGGAAATTGGGGTCCAAAGATCGATTTCCCTGCGCTCTTTTATCCACTGGCTGTGGCTGTGGCACAAGAATTCCCCCAAGGAACCTGAGCTCCCCACAAAGCCCCTCTGGGAAGGCCCTGCAGGTCCTGGATCACTCCCTGTGTCCCTGGAGGGCCAACCCAAGAGGTGGTTTCAGTGCTGAATGAGACCAAAGAAAGGGTCCATCCATCATGGGCTCAGCTCAGGTTTTGTTCAACAATCTCTTTTTCCTTTTTGCTTTGTCCCTGTGCACAGGGAGCTGTGTGTGACACAAAGACCTGGTGGTGCCTCAGCTCTGTGTGCAAACACCAGAAACACAGCCACGTTTATCCCAAAAATCCTGACCTGGGATCTGGCCTGGAGGCCCCTCCTGTTCCATGGATTGATGTGCCATGAGCCCAGTTCACTGCTCAGCTTCTTCACACCCACCAAAACTGAGCTTACCAGGGACTTCCCAGTCTCTTCTTGGGGAGCAGATTTGTGTTTTGCAGCAAAACCCTTTTTTTTTTTGGATTTTGGTTTGGTTGTTTTAATCAGAAGCTCCTTTAGAAGGTGTTTGATTAGGGAAGTGGCTTTGAGAACCTCTGAGATCTCTCACAATCTCCATTCAGTTATTTCCTCTGCTAAAGGCTTCCTGCAAAGCCTGGATGAATCAAAGAGATGAGACTGGTCCTAGAGAGCTTCTGTCATCCCAGGGGACATCCAGGGACTCCTGACATCCGCTGGGAAGGACTGCACATCTGCAGAGAGGAATTCAATCCACTGAATTCTTTTTCACATTGAGGCATTGGGTGTTGTCCTTCGGTTCTGCTGGAAATAACCAGGATTTCTTCCTTCAGCCCTTGGGCCTTGTCCTTCAGAAGCCTCAACCATCCTGAAATCCCAACAAACGCTACAAACCAAACGAGACACCAAAACCATTTCCACTCAGAGCTGTAACCTGTGAGAAGAAGGAGGAGAGACCATTCTAAAGCGTGTCGTACAATTTACTGCCTCCAAACAAGCCTGGCCACTGGGTTTGTCTTCAGAGAGACAGATATTTGTCACTCTATTATTGTTTTACAGTGTCAGCTCCAGACACTTAAGTATTGTTGGAATGCAGTAGGGGGGGGAAAAAAAATCATGTTTTAAATCTCCGATGGGATAATAAACTGCAGCCAGGAGCTAATTGTGCTGAAACTTGATCTTTTACAATCTGTTATTGCTGGAGTGGGACTCCCCAAGCCCGGAGCACTGGGGTTTGTTCCACCATTAGTGAGGTCGTTCATACACGCTCCCCAAAACCCCCAGATCACAGCTCTGCTCCCAGCCGGGGACTTAAGTTCAATTCTCCAAGCGATCGATGCATTTTGGACATGAAACCAGTGAGGGAGGGGATTAATCCTCATCAAGTTTAATGGCTCGCTGTGGATTTGCTTCCTACAAACTTTCTTCCACCCAAGAAGTCCTGAGAATGTTGTACCCCTCCTGTCAGGAGGAAAATGAATCATTGCCCAGAGCCTGGAAGGCCAGAGGTGAATTGGAAGCCGCGCTGTGGAACACTCACACTGCAGAATTATTATTTTCTTTTTACGCCAGCATTAAATAATATTTGAGCTCGGGGTGGCCAACCCAACGGGTGGTTACAGTGCTGAATGAGACCAAAGAAAGGGTCCATCCATCATGGGCTCAGCTCAGGTTTTGTTCAACAATCTCTTTTTTATTTTGGTTTGTCCCGAACTTTGTATCGACCAGATCTTAAAAATGCCAAGTCCGACTTCTAAATATGAAGCCCCAGTTTGGATGAAATTTTTGGCTGGAAAATGTTCTGAAGGTCCAATAAAAGGGATGTTCTTTCCCAGTGTTTTTCTCATCTGGGTGAGGCCGATGAATAGATGTGCCTGCTTAAAACTGGAGAACTATTCCGAGGATATTTTAGGCAAGGAGAATGAGATTTATTGAGGCTGGTGCAATTCTGGGGTCACATTTCAATGGGAATTCGCTGAACTTTTATTTTCAAATTTTTCAGCTGTAAAATGTGATGTGAAGATTTGTTCTCTTAAGGTTTTCACCCAGTCCTGGGCGCACAGAATCTCCTGAGTTGGAAGGGACCCGTGAGGGTCGTGGAGGGTCACTGGGGATCCTCGTATTTCCTGGGCTCTGAGCAGTCCAGCACCACAGCAGCCAATTTTGGGTGGAGTTCACCGGAGATTCAGGCTGAAAAGGGGTGCAGATAAATTTACCTGCATCAGAAGTTTCCAAGGAAGTGTCCCAGGCCAGGTTGGACGGGGCTTGGAGCACCCTGGGATAGTGGAAGGTGTCCCTGCCCATGGCAGGGGGTGGAACGAGATAATTTTTAAGGTCCCTTCCAACCCAAACCATTTTGTGTTTCTATTCTAAAATGCTGAAATCTGGAATGGAGCTGAGGGTTCTGGGTGTCCATGTTGGCACTGACGGGGGGAAAAATTGGTTTTCTCCCTAAAGCTGAGAAATCCCTGATTGTTCTGCGTGTCTGGGGTGACTGAGCAGCCCATTAACACCACCCAGGTGGGGAACAAAGCCAGCGGCTGCTTTCCACAGTGAGCATCTGACAAGGAGACAAAATAATTGTAGAGCGTGTGATACTTAATCCAAAAGTGAAGAGCTCGGCACTCCCAGGCACGCAGGGAGCACACGGGGAGGGAGGAAGTGTTTCACACAACCATTTGTCAGGCCAGAGCTGCTCATTAAGCATGATCAGCCTCTCTTCCCGAGGAAATTCGCTCCCTCCTGCCTGAGGAGAGCTGAGATGCCCATGGATATCCACCCCTCAACTCCCATGGTTTGGACACAGCAATTAGAAACTAATTACACCCAAACACTGAATCCCAATACAGGGAGGGGGGAAAGAAACTGCTGGAATTGGGAGTTGTTAATCCATCATTGCAAGGGAACAAGTGCCAACGGGAAGGGACAGGGCTGGGGCCAAAGCAGCTCGAGGAGGTTTGGCTGTTTACTCTTTCTTTAAGTGCATGTTTGGTCACAGGGGGTCTGACTGGGATTATGTTGATACTCAGCTTTCCAGGGCTGGTTCCAAATGTAAGAGTTAAAGTTTATTCTCAGCCCTCTCTGTGCATCTGAGTTTAGTTCAGCCAAGACAAGAATTAAATGCAGCTTTGGTGTAATTAATGAGAAAAACTCAT
>VZRS01003384.1:79038-93481 GCA_013398055.1 Ifrita kowaldi | reverse complement strand
AAAAAAAAAAGAAAAAAGGGAGCCTTTCACTCATGGATGCTTCCCAAAGAGATGCTGTGGTTGATTAGAGCTGATTTAATTACTGTGCATTACAAAGAGCACATCTCTTTCCTGGGCAGTGCCTCGTGTTGCACAGTGTGGATAACCAGGAATCCTTCCAAAGCGTGGAACACACCCCCTGCCATGTGTACAGCAACTCCTGGACCATGTATTCCAGAGATTTCCCATCCCAGGAGTATTTTCCAGCTCTGTGTGAGCTGACCGAAGTCAGAGATTGATGAGAAAGAGAAATTCCCCTTGATAAAATCTAAAGTCATTGTACTCTACAGTCAGAGCAAGTGAGGGGACAGCAAAATGTTCCTGCTTCCAGAAACCAGGAATTGTGACCATTTTTGACAAAAACCAGAAAAATTAAAGCATATCTTTAGAACCTTTGGATTCCACAGCAGAAAAGTTGCTGCACTGGGAAAATATCGATCAGCTCTGCCTGACAGCTCCTGTTGGGTTGGTGGAGGAGAAGTGGAGGAGAAACCTTTGGGTGATCCACGTTCCTCCCGTTTCTCCCCTGGCTTTGAGAGGGGCCAAAAAAAGCTCCAGGGTCACCCTCACATTCGGGGCTGAGGAGTTTGGCAGGTAAAGAATATTCCACAGGCTCAGGGGGGACGCAGAGCGGAGTCCAAGTGGAGCCCAAGCTCAGCTCTGCACAAGAGAGACGTTGATTGTTTTGGCCTCTTTCCTTTGCTCCAGGGGAAAATCGAGGCACCCTTCTTGGGATGTTATTGGTGCGAAATCATAAGTTACAGTTTTATTACCAGTGGCTGTGTGCGTGTGAGGGAGAGAGGAGGAGGTGCTGGGCACAGGAGAGCATAACCACTCTTTTGTAACCATGAATCCATTCTTTTTTCTTTCGCTTTGCAAAACACAGGTTTAATTTAGGGAGAGAAAAATAGAAAAAAACCCTAGAATTTACTTTTCCATACAGCACCAAACAGCCATGTTTTCAATATTTATATTTCGTTTAAAGCCTTCTTGTCTTCAAACTTGAATTCTTCACTTTGCATTGCTGAAAATAATTTTTTTTAAAAAAGAGAAATAGGTGGGCTGTAAAGACTTATTCTCGCTTTATAAAATTGCAAATTATTTGAGCCCACCTCACATACTGATCTAGAGCAACCACGTTTTCCATGTAAAAACATCTCCCTGCATTTCATCCCTTCACAGATTTCAAAGCTCCCTGGTCTGTGTTGAGTTGTAAAGTTCTATTCAATGGCTTGGTTCGCTTCCAAAAAAGCTGGCTGAGAAATTTGGATCTGGAATCAGCGTTGTTGGGGGAAATGTTTTCCCCCCATTAACTGCAGGATGTTTTCATTGATTGTTTTGCACATGGTACAGATTTATTTACTTTTCCCCATGGCAGAAGCCTCAGCTGGGCTATTTGGTAGAGTCCAAAACCAACAGGTTTTAGCAACTGGATGATTTTTGTGGAATTAGGACAATGTCCCATTCTTCGGGGCAATGAGCACTTTGCTGTCCTGGCCTTGCTGTGGCTGGGGACATTTGTCCATCGGCTGATTTGTGCTTTTCCCGCAGCTCATCCCTCACCATCTCCCTTCTCCTCAAGAACTGGGTCTGATCCTCTGCGTTTGTGGTCAGTGGGAGTCAAATCCATCAAGATTTGTTGGTGGTTGCCCCTGGATCCCTGGCAGTGTCCAAGGCCAGGTTGGACGGGGCTTGGAGCAGCCTGGGACACTGGAAGGTGTCCGTGCCCATGGCAGGGGGTGGGATGGGATGGAATTTAAGGTCCTTTCCAACCCAAACCATTCTGGGATTCTGGGATTGTATGATAAGGTGTCCTCTCCCAATAGGACATTTCAAGTTGTTTCAAGAAGCAACCACCCATTCGTGTTTTAATTCATTTACCAAAAGAATTGAAGAACCATTTCCAAGTTCTCTTATCCCTGCATGACAAGATACGAGCTCACCTTAAGCCCAACAGGAGGGTGGGATGGCCTTTTTTACTCTGCATGCCCACGGTTGTGCAGTTGTCTTAATTCTCCTGGGAATGGTGATTGGAAGCAGAGGCAGGGATGGACTGGGGGTGGTTCCTGTCCCAGGGTGACTTGGAATCATGGAATGCTTTGGATTGGAAGGGACCTTAAAACCCATCCAATCCCACCCCCTGCCATGGGCAGGGACACCTTCCACTACCCCAGGTTGCTCCAAGCCCCATCCAACCTGTCCTTGATGATGGGACATCCATCAAAGCCCTCTTTACTCTTCCAAGAGATACCCAATGAAAACTCTACATTTAGCCAACATTAAAGTGACACTGGTATTTTTTTTTAAACGATTGTTACAGTATTTTGCAACTTCTGTTCCCCTCTGGCTGGGATTCGAGCACCCTCTCCCTCCACCCCCTCCCCACCTCCTGACAGCAATCGCCAGTTGTAAAATAATAGACCATCAGCCAGCAATAATTTGCAATCCAAACAGACTTGACGCTCTCTGACATTTATTGAAACCTCAGACCCTGTTCGCTGGTTTCAGTTTTCCTCCCTTTGCTCTGTTTTTACAGACAGACAAGTGCTTAGATTTGGGTTTAATAATGAGCAGAAATTTCGCCTTGGCCCGGCTTTGCTTGTGTTGGCTGCGGCGGGGCCGTGCAGCAGACGGGCGGTTGGAGTTAATTACGCTAAATGGTGAGAACATTATTTGACCCCACTGGTTCGGCACCAGATGTTGAACGTTGCCTCTGAGAAACCAGCACAGACGTCAGGCTTTGGAGGCTGCATGGGGAGGGAGAACAGACTTGGAGCTCGAGTCACTTTTTTTTTTTTTTGGATTTTTTTTTGCAGCCTTAACTATCCCGGGATAAACCCGGGACAAACAAAGCCCTTATTAGGGACAGATGACAACATTCAGCTGCAGCCACTCGGGGCAAATTAGGGCATGGTTGTAGGTTTGGAGCTGAATGGATCAAAAAACCTCCCCCGAAAAATCGTTTTGCTAAATGTACAGTGAACGTTCTGCCAGCACAAGGTATCAACTTTGGTAAATCCTTCCTGGAAAGTGAACTTTACATTTACGGGCCAGACATGATGGAATTTAATGTTTGAAAATGATTAAAGGATTTTGTTCTTTCCTAGTAACAACTGCATTTATCAAGGTGGCAGCCACGGTGGCCTTCGAAGGAGCTGAAATGGAGCTGAACTGCTGAGCTTTCCCTGGCTTGGGTCTGGGAATCCCTCCGGTCTTTAGGCGTTAGGATTGGGGAATTACGTTGGGAGATATGGGAGGAGGGCAGTACAAAGTGTTTATTGACCCCAGGCTGTGTTAACAAAGCATTAGAAGTATTACCTGCTCGGGGATTGTCAGGGCACAGCAAAGTTGTCCTGACCTTGGTGGAAAACTGAAACTTCTCTCAGTCTTTGAATAAACTGTTTGGACTGTGGGAGTGACAACACTTGTGCGGATTTATACATTACAGGACACTTTTGTTTAAAAGCTCCTTACCCCCCAAAAATGTGCTCCCAATGCCTTTATTTGCTTGCATGGCAGTGATAAGGTTTTTAACACTGCACAATTCACAGAGAAATTTAAATTCTGGTTCTTTTTCCAGCGGGTGACATCCCTCACGTTGTGCTGAACAGCAGCTCCCCTCCACCCCCTGGGTGTCCCTGGGGTGCAGGACTGGGACTCACAAACCTTCCAGCTCCAGCTCTGAACAGCACTTGGGGCCTGGTTTTGGGGGTGCTGGAGCAAAGCCATTGACCCAAGCCAGCAGAATTCAGAATCATTGGATAATTTTAGTGGTTCGAGGTCTCTGGTATTTTTTAGAGCATCACCACGTTCCTGGAGTGTTATTTCAGGGGCTTAACCATTCAAAATTCTTTGTTCAGCTTTGATGTTCCTTCCTCATTCCCCACATGACAACATGACCCACGTGCTGTGTCACCACATCTGGATCAGACCCTAAATTGGATCACTCAGGATTCTCCCAGAACTCTTTCATTGCCCTTTTCCCTCTGAGTTTTCCGGCATTTCGGTGCTCTTCTCCCAGCACGTGCAGCAGGAAGGTGTTGATGTATACAAAACACCCAACGCAGAATGCTGCAATTTGAGTATTCCCACTATTTTCTGGGTCAGTGAGAGATTCTCAGCCCTCTTCATCTATCAGAGTCCTGCAGACACCACTTTCCGTTAAAAAATTAAGAGCAAATCCGGTGGAATAAGCGGAGCTCTTCTGCAATTCCTGCAGGGCAAGTCTGAACAAAACAGCCTGGCTGGATTCTGCCATGGAAAAGCAAAACCACGGAACAGGGAGCTGCCTCCTGTGCTGAACTCCCCTGAAGGGCATCACCACCCTGGGATCCTCCAGGGCACATCCCCTGTGCCCAGAAAAACGTGGATACACCGAGGCTGAGGACACAATAAATGGCAAGGGAATGTCCAGGACACAGCTCCTGCTTCCTTTCCCCCTAAAGCAGGTACAGATGCCCTCAAGGACAATGCCATGGCCACACCTCTGCTGAGACCAGCAAGAACTGCCAGAAATGGGTTTTTGTACCCAAAACTTGGGCACAGCTGCTTGGACCAGCATTGGCAGGACAGGAGAGACGTTACCTGCAGGGTTTTCCTGCAGCAGAGGAGAGGACACAGTTGAACATGCCAGGGTCTAAGTGCTGCCAGGCACAGGTTATTGCAGCTTTTTTCCCCTCTCTGGGCACTGAATAGGTAATTTTGGATCAGCTGTGAGATTTTCTATGTGTAGTTTATGCAAAACTGGGTGCCTGACACGTCCATCTGAAGAGTTCTTCATAAATTCCACAGTCACAGCAACCTGTGGGATGGGTTTGGTGCTGTGGGGTTTTCTGAGAGAGGTTTAGATTCCCTCACAGGCTTCAACACTGACTGTAATTTACTGTGAACCAGGAGAGACACGAGCTGAAATTTTTAGGAGCAGATTAGGTTGAAAAAATTTATGACAGCATTTAGAAATATTAGACTTGGGACTGCATGCCAGAGCATGACAAAATAGCAGGTAATAACAGATCTCATTAGAACTGTTTATTTAAATTGAACATTAGCCTGTCAGGGATGTTTTTGCTGCTGGATTGGTCTTATTTTCATCCAGATTAACTTCTACCCAATCCAAGCACCCAGTGGTGTCTTCCTGGGACAGCTCAGTGTGTTCATTCCATGAAGTTTATGTTATTTCTGAATTTGAAGGAGAATGTTACCTTCTATTCTTCTTTATCCACCACCTCCATGTTTAATGATCTCTGTGTATCAAAATGCAATTAGATTTTCCAAAGGATCCAAGTGATTCCGGCTCCAGTGTGCTGTTTCAAAAGGATTGGCTCGCCCTCCCTGAACAAAACATTGGAGTATTTGCTTTTCTTGGTCTTGGACCACCGTTCTTCTGTCTTGGCCTTCACCTTCTCCCCTGTGAGGGTGGCGAGGCCCTGGCACAGAGAAACTGTGGCTGCCCCATCCCTGGAAGTGTCCAGGGCCAGGTTGGACAGGACTTGGAGCAACCTGGGATGGTGGAAGTTGTCCCTGCTTGTGGAACTGGATGGTTTTTACGGTCCCTTCCAACCCAAACCATTCCATGATTCCGTGGCTCTTTCTAGTTCTTGCTCTTAGTCCTTTAAACACAAAATGTGCGTACAGAAATTACCCAGACCCAATCCCCTCTCCAGATGATCCTCTCTCTTTTCCCTAACCTTAACTAATCTTTCAGCAACAGCTTTATTCTCTCAGCTCATCAGACCTTCGGTAATTCCCGCAGATCAGCTGCCACCCCCTCCAGTGAAGGTGAGGATCTTTCCTGACTCAAACCTTGAGGTAACCGCTGTGGGTTGGGGTTGTTTGAACCTCACAGAGACATTCTGGATGTGCCTGGACCTGCTGCTTGGTTTATCCCCAAGATCCAGGCCAAGCCCCTCCAGACAAGAGCTTTGTGCTTTATTTTCTTAGACAACAACCCGAGGTGCAGCAGCAGCAGCGTGTTTATATGGACAAGGATCAGGCAAATGCACAAAAACAAACCCCAAAACAACACAAACAAGCAACCCTTCCAAAGATGCCGTTTCACTTCAGCACTCGAGCTCTGTTTGACAGGAATTCGGTGCCAGCCTCTTCTCCAGCAGACAATAATTGCTTGGATCTTAAAAAAACCCCTGGAATGATGTCACCATTGCTCAGCTATACCTGGGCAATGGGTTGGGTTTTACAACTGTGGGGATGAAAAGTTCTTCTCATGAGCCTGGGCAAAATAATGTTCAAATCATTTCCTACCTTTTATTTCATCTCTACGAATCAAACTGTCTCCTTTTATTACACGAATTTGGGAGGGTTCAGCCCTAGAAGAGCATCTTTAGGCTTTTTAAAAATACTCACAGAAGGGTTCATGGATTCATGGAATGGTTTGTGAAGGAAGGGACCTTAAAGATTATCTAGTCCAGTCCCAGGGCCATAAAAAATGGAAGGCAACACTGAGGAACCAACATTCCTGAACCCATAAGAATCTCCAGGGAAAACCAAAAAGAAGGAAAGATGTTGATAGGGAAGGGGCCATTCCAGCTCTAGAGAGGCTCCCTGACATCCCAGTGCCTTTGATTTCCACACCTCTGTGCCTGCTGCAAAGCTGTAAAACATCATTAACTCCAGCAGAGCCATTTTAGGAGGGGTTTAATATTCACTCCATGTGCTTCACGTCCTGCTTTCCCTTCCCCTCACAGCTCCAGTAAAACACATCCTGGCCTCTCTGCCTTCGGAGGTGTCCTCCTGCCAGAAACCCATCAGATCCATTCACTAATGACGTCTATCCAGGACAATATAATGGCTTTGATTCATGTTTTTTGGAAAGCAGCTCGAGCTGACTTCCCTGTAAATCTTGCCACGTTATTAATCCCTGGGGAGCAGCTGGCAGCCAGTCCCTGCTTTATTTGGCTGGTGGCACTGGGGCTGAGATAACCCCAGGCCTGCCATTCTTTTAGGGGAAAAAACAATTGGAAAAACACCTTTCCCCAGCAGGTGGAATGTCAGAACAACCTCACCTGTGGTGGTCCCCAGGCTCCACCAACAGCAGTGGCTGTGGTGACATTAATTACAGAGCTCTGGGGCTTTTAATATCCCCCAGGGAAGGTCTTTTAGAGCAGAATTTCCTGCAAAAATTCTCTTTCTGCCAGGCCTCTTTTTTGTGAACTTCATGGTCATCAACACAACCAAGCGGAGCTTGTCCTAAATTAAAAAGCTTGTCCTAAATTAAAGAGCTCATCCTAAATTAAAGAGCTTGTCCTAAATTAAGACAAATACACACTCACACAGAATTCCCTCTCACCAGAAATGCTGTTCAACTCACACTTCTCTCCCTAAATTAGCTAAATTCTAGACTTTTCTGTCATCTCTCATGTTCTGGGCTCTGTTTGATGCTGCTGGGTGAATAATGTATATTCTGGTCATTTAATTAATTAATAACTTTTCTAGTTTGCCCCATTTGACGACCTTTTCGTGAGGCTTAATATGTGATTCATAATGATTTAATAATCTCAAATTCACATCCACAGAGAAGAATCTGGATTATTAGATGTGAGCATAAAGATAATGAGATGGGCTTGGAATTAAAGAAATTCCAAGGAATTTTTAAATGTTTTAACAGCCACCAAGACACTTTTTAACAGAATCACTGCAATTCACTGCTAAAATCCTTAAATCATTCCTCCTCATGTTTCCGAGTGATGTTAACTTCAAGCCACGGAGCTCAGCTGTGTCGTTTTTGGGTAATAGAGAAGCAAATTCTGCTTGCTGCAGGAAGCACAGGGTATAATTCTGTGGCTGATCTTGTGGTGGGGCTCAGCCTGGGTTTCCCTTTCTCTGAAATTCTTGTGTATTTTAAATCCTCAAGCACCTGGAAGGAACAGCCCCAGCAGGTACCTGTGGAGGGATGGAAGGGCAGCTCTTTAGGGCAGGAGCAGCTTCTCTCTGCTTTCCCAACAGGAATCTTTTCCCCCTGGCAAATGGGATTGGATTTCCTGGAGCTGTTTTCGGTGCCAGCTGCCCAGCTGGGAGCGCTGCTTGTTGTGGTGGGAGATCTGCATCTCAAACCAAACCCAATTATTGCTGTGGCCTGGGTGGGCAGCTCACCCCCAGCATTCCTGGGAAGTTCTCCTGTTGCAAACAGCCCAGAAATGCCGTGGAGCCCATCCCAGAATGGTCTGGGCATCGACCTCAGCCTGCCTGGCCCTGCTGGGCTGGGATGTTGTTTGGTGCCGCAAAACAAATCCCGTCACCTCAGAACTCTGCGGTCTTTGGAGCTGATTTCCAATAAATGGTTCTTCCTCCCCTTCTCCCACTGGAATCCAGCTCCTTGCTCAGCCCTCAAGGGATGCTGAGTTGTCCCCTCTGCTGTGGCACTCCCAGGGTCATCCATGGATCACCCAAAGTTTGGGACAGGGGATGGGAAGTGCATATGGGAAGGATGCATTGGATTTATGGCTCTGCATTAATCCAGAGCTCTGCAGTGGAAATCCCTGACCAGCAAAGGCACCGGCTGGGCTTTCCCTTTGGATTCTGCCCTGTCTCACCTGGGAGAAGGGGAAGCACCTGGGTGATTCCTGTTAAACAGCTCCAGGGTGCCCAGCCATGGCTCAGATTTTACACAGAGGAGAAAATTCCCAAAGGAATTCAGGCTCCAAGCCTGAGCTCAACTCGTGGGCAGCTCCTCTTCCCCCCTCCAGTCCCATCCCAGCTGTCCCTCACCCACAGGCAAAAGCCCTTCCTGCTTTTCTGATCCTACTGGGAATTCCAAGGTACCATTCCAATATTCATTCCCAACATTTCTTCCTGCCAGTCTGTGCCAATGAGTTGCCTTCCCAGTCTGATAAAGAGAGAATCCATCGATCCCATCGGGACTGGCTGCCCTTCCCAGGATTTCAGCCTCAAGCAAAGGCATCTACCTGTTTATTTTTTATTTATGAAGTTAGCCAGACTCAAAACCAGAGGATGGAAAACCTGGCATGGGAATGAACTTTGCAAAGCAGGGTGGGAAGGATTCTATTCCCTTTAAAAAGCAGAACTCAGCTGTAAAGGTTTTGATAACTGGTGCAGCTGAAACTGAACCAATTTGCAAAATAACACAAAGCTGCTAAAAAGCAGATTTTGCCTGCAGTCCGTGCCCTCCTCAGGAATCCCAGCACCCAAGGCAGAGTTTCCAAGCTGCCCACTATGAATTTAAGGGAATTTAAGTAACAACTTCAATAGAAACCACTCAATAATTGTCCTCCCAGAGCTTTAGCTAATGAAACAACTCAGGGCAGAATATGGAACATTCAAATCCTGGAATAAAATGCCCAGGTTTCATTTCATTTGCTTCCTTCTCTTTACCCCAAAAAGACGTTTTCCAGCCAAAACACACCACTTGTTCTTATTAATGAACTTCTGTGTATTTATCCAGATTTCTCACTATTGAACATCTCCTTCTACCTGTTATTTTATGCTGCTGAAATTCAAGCAGAAGAAAGGGGTTAGAATTAATTATAGCCTTTGGCTTGAAGGATTAGCCACAGATGTTGAATTATTATTATTATTGTACCGTATTTTGGGAATGACACAAGGAATGTGTGGAGACTGGTGGTATCTGTGAGGAGAAATAAGAATGTTTAAACCCTGAAAGAACTTTCATTCTCCTTTTCAGTGGGCCTGTTGAGAAAATGAATTAAGGTGACAACTATGAAACATTGGAAGGGAGGGACAGGAGTTGGACTTGGATCATCCTTGTGGGTCCTTTCCATATTCTATGTTTCTATGACACCGTGAACCTGTGATTCTTTGATTCTATGATTCCATTATTCCATTCAAAACCATCTTGCCCTGTGTGTGCAAATGATCTTTTCTAAAATCCAAGCCCTTTGGTAGCACAACTTGGCATGAAAAGCAGGGAGGTTTCTCACAATTAAGGACAGATCTGTAATTAAATTATTCTTCTGCCCGTTTTAATTAAGGCTGGATCTGACCATTCAGCACCTGGGCCGAATCCACAGCACGATTATTTTGCTGTTGAATGACTTCAATTAGTTTTGCGTTTGGCTCTGGGCATGGTTTGCCATTGTCACAACGAGCAGGGATTAAAAGAAAAGGAAAAAAACTCCCCTGCAGACAAGGCCGAGGGGAATAACATCAGAAGCCTGATCATTTGTCACCTATGGTCACTCGAAACCATTATTTCTTTTACACACTGTAATTTCAGATAGACTTGTGTAAACAGTGTAAAGATTTATTTTCTCAAAATATCAGAACCACTTAGTGTGAGTCACAAGCCAGATTTCAGGCAGATAATTTTCTTCTAATAGATTTTTGGGTTAACAAGATAAAAATTAACATGAAAATGATTATGTGCTGACTGAAGGAAACCTGGTTTTATTTTGTTCCCTATTTGTTTTACAAGGGAAGTCTTCAAGTATCTTGCAGGGGCAAAAATATTTAAAGTGTTTGCACATGTTTCCCATTTCCATTTTATAAGATTCATTCACAGTCAGCCAAACGTATCTTTCTCTCTCTCTCTCTCTCTCTCTTTCTTTCTCTCATTTTTTTTTCCTTTTGATGCACTTCTTAATTAGTCTTAAAGGCTCCAAAGGTGCTTTTTTTTCTGTCGGTCTCTTTATTCCAGACGTCGAGAGTGGCGAGCGACGCTCGCAGTGAAGTCATCGGGCTCTAAAACCCGAGCTGGATGCTCCTCAAAGGCTTGGGGGGTGTCCTCTGATCTGCTCTTTCTCCTCCACAGAAAGGAGCAAAGTGCACATCTGAGGCCTGGGCGTCATTAGGAGCTGAAGTGGCTGCTCTTGGGTAATGTGGATTTGGCTTTGGCTGCCAAATTCCAGCCCCTGGGAAGGATTTGCCACCGAGCTCCGTGTGGAGCTCCGTGTTCAGAGGGGCTCCAGCTCCTGTCCCCTCCCTGGGCAGAGCCTGGAGGTCTCCGTGCCACCATGGCCACAACTCTGGGCACCCCACAGCCCCTTCTGTCCCCTCAGAAGCTGTGCCACCACGGCAGGGATACTGTGGGCTTCCTGGGGCCAGGTTTTTAAATTATTTAGGCACAGAATTTTGCAGGAGTTAGGGATATTTCTTCCTCTTGAAACCTACTCCAAAATGCAGCAGACCTGGTGAAGGCCTGAGCTCCCTCTGAACTGCCCCCTCCAAATTGCCCCAAACCCTTGTGTCCCCACTGCCAGGCCATCAGGTCCTTGGGCCAGGCTTTATTTAGGCACAGGATTTTGCAGGAATTAGAGATATTTTCCCTTTAAAAACCTGCTCCAAAATGCAGCAGACCTGGGTGAAGGCCTCAGGCCCCTCCAAACTGCCCCAAGTCCTTGTATCCCCATTGCTGGGCCTTTAGTTCCTTGGGGCAGGCTTTAAAGTTATTTAGACACAGGATTTTGCAGGAGTTAGGGATTTTCTTTTCCCTTTTAAAAGCCTGCTCCAAAATGCCCAGACCTGGTGAACGCCTGAGGCCCCTCTGGACTGCCCCCAGGCCCTGTGTCCCCACAGCTGGGCCTTCAGCTTCTTGGGGCCAGGGTTTTAAATTCTTTAGGCAGAGGATTTTGCAGGAGTTAGGGATTTTTTCCTTTTAGAAACCTGCTCCAAAATGCAACAGACCTGGTGAGGGCCAGAGTCCCCTCTGAACTGCCCCCTCCAAATTGCCCCCAGGCCGTGTCCCCACTGCTGGGCCTTCAGCTCCNATTCTATGATTCCATTATTCCATTCAAAACCATCTTGCCCTGTGTGTGCAAATGATCTTTTCTAAAATCCAAGCCCTTTGGTAGCACAACTTGGCATGAAAAGCAGGGAGGCTTCTCACAATTAAGGACAGATCTGTAATTAAATTATTCTTCTGCCCGTTTTAATTAAGGCTGGATCTGACCATTCAGCACCTGGGCCGAATCCACAGCACGATTATTTTGCTGTTGAATGACTTCAATTAGTTTTGCGTTTGGCTCTGGGCATGGTTTGCCATTGTCACAACGAGCAGGGATTAAAAGAAAAGGAAAAAAACTCCCCTGCAGACAAGGCCGAGGGGAATAACATCAGAAGCCTGATCATTTGTCACCTATGGTCACTCGAAACCATTATTTCTTTTACACACTGTAATTTCAGATAGACTTGTGTAAACAGTGTAAAGATTTATTTTCTCAAAATATCAGAACCACTTAGCGTGAGTCACAAGCCAGATTTCAGGCAGATAATTTTCTTCTAATAGATTTTTGGGT
The DNA here is from genome assembly GCA_013398055.1 of Ifrita kowaldi. Lineage (NCBI taxonomy): Eukaryota > Metazoa > Chordata > Aves > Passeriformes > Cinclosomatidae > Ifrita > Ifrita kowaldi. The sequence continues at coordinate 81,215 of VZRS01003384.1, read as the reverse complement.
TAACAAGATAAAAATTAACATGAAAATGATTATGTGCTGACTGAAGGAAACCTGGTTTTATTTTGTTCCCTATTTGTTTTACAAGGGAAGTCTTCAAGTATCTTGCAGGGGCAAAAATATTTAAAGTGTTTGCACATGTTTCCCATTTCCATTTTATAAGATTCATTCACAGTCAGCCAAACGTATCTTTCTCTCTCTCTCTCTCTCTCTCTTTCTTTCTCTCATTTTTTTTTCCTTTTGATGCACTTCTTAATTAGTCTTAAAGGCTCCAAAGGTGCTTTTTTTTCTGTCGGTCTCTTTATTCCAGACGTCGAGAGTGGCGAGCGACGCTCGCAGTGAAGTCATCGGGCTCTAAAACCCGAGCTGGATGCTCCTCAAAGGCTTGGGGGGTGTCCTCTGATCTGCTCTTTCTCCTCCACAGAAAGGAGCAAAGTGCACATCTGAGGCCTGGGCGTCATTAGGAGCTGAAGTGGCTGCTCTTGGGTAATGTGGATTTGGCTTTGGCTGCCAAATTCCAGCCCCTGGGAAGGATTTGCCACCGAGCTCCGTGTGGAGCTCCGTGTTCAGAGGGGCTCCAGCTCCTGTCCCCTCCCTGGGCAGAGCCTGGAGGTCTCCGTGCCACCATGGCCACAACTCTGGGCACCCCACAGCCCCTTCTGTCCCCTCAGAAGCTGTGCCACCACGGCAGGGATACTGTGGGCTTCCTGGGGCCAGGTTTTTAAATTATTTAGGCACAGAATTTTGCAGGAGTTAGGGATATTTCTTCCTCTTGAAACCTACTCCAAAATGCAGCAGACCTGGTGAAGGCCTGAGCTCCCTCTGAACTGCCCCCTCCAAATTGCCCCAAACCCTTGTGTCCCCACTGCCAGGCCATCAGGTCCTTGGGCCAGGCTTTATTTAGGCACAGGATTTTGCAGGAATTAGAGATATTTTCCCTTTAAAAACCTGCTCCAAAATGCAGCAGACCTGGGTGAAGGCCTCAGGCCCCTCCAAACTGCCCCAAGTCCTTGTATCCCCATTGCTGGGCCTTTAGTTCCTTGGGGCAGGCTTTAAAGTTATTTAGACACAGGATTTTGCAGGAGTTAGGGATTTTCTTTTCCCTTTTAAAAGCCTGCTCCAAAATGCCCAGACCTGGTGAACGCCTGAGGCCCCTCTGGACTGCCCCCAGGCCCTGTGTCCCCACGGCTGGGCCTTCAGCTTCTTGGGGCCAGGGTTTTAAATTCTTTAGGCAGAGGATTTTGCAGGAGTTAGGGATTTTTTCCTTTTAGAAACCTGCTCCAAAATGCAACAGACCTGGTGAGGGCCAGAGTCCCCTCTGAACTGCCCCCTCCAAATTGCCCCCAGGCCGTGTCCCCACTGCTGGGCCTTCAGCTCCTTGGGGCAGGCTTTAAAGTTATTTAGACACAGGATTTTGCAGGAGTTAGGGATTTTCTTTTCCCTTTTAAAACCCTGCTCCAAAATGCAGCAGATCTGGTGAAGGCCTGAGCCCCCCCTGAACTGCCCCCTCCAGATTGCCCCAAGTCCTTGTGTCCCCACTGCCGGGCCTACAGCTCCTTGGGGCTGGGGTTTAAAATTATTTAAGCACAGGATTTCTCAGGAGTTAGGGATTTTAAATTCTGCTCCAAAATGCAGCAGACCTGAGCCCACTCTGAACTGGTTTGTGTCCCCACTGCTGTGCCATCAGCATTGTCCCACATGGAATTTGTAACCACAATTACAAATAAAATTTTACAATTTAACACAGCTCAAGGACCCTGCGATGATGAATGTGCTGCAGCAGGGCTCGCAGGGCAGAACTGAATGTTTTTAAGGAGAATTTTATCATGGTGATTAAAGTTGCTTTTTATTTTGTATTTTGCTAAGTGACCCCTTTTTCCCATCGTCAGAGTTTCAGCACCACAGGGAATTCCCTCCTCCCATTTTAGCAAGAGAGAGAAAAGAAGGATTTGAAGAAGTTAAGGATCAAGCTGTTCCACTTTCTCCCCTTTGCTCAGCCTCAGAAATCCCTCACACAGTGATGAGTCATTTTTTATTCTATTTAAACCCATGTTAAGTCAACATCATTTAAGGCTGGTGACTAAGTCTTGAGTGATGTTGATGTAAATGAAATAGGAATAACTGGGACTTCACCAGGACATAGCAAATATAGATTCTCTCCACAGGAAAAAAAAAAAAAA
>VZRS01003384.1:52094-78961 GCA_013398055.1 Ifrita kowaldi | reverse complement strand
AAAAGAAAAGAAATAAAAGGCAGCTGTTTGCAGGAGACCTCTGATGGATTAAAACCAGGACTGGAAAGCTGCCCTTCTCCTGCTGGTGGAAATCAGCAGATCTCCCCTCAAAGTGGGCAGGATTTCAGCAATTCCTGCGCAGAGCAAGGACAGGAGCCCTTATCTGCCTCAAGTGTATCTGGCTCAAGTCTAAGCTCATGATCTGCACAAAGTAATTCTGTTGAAGTCCTGTTTTGGGTCAGGAAGGGACATTGAGCTCTGTGGCCCTCAAGAGTGGAATGGATTCAAGAGCCGACCTAGGACCATTTGCAATAAAGGATTTGAAGGAGCTTGTGGGCATCCTTGGGGTTCCATGTGGCCAAACAGTCCAGTAAAAGACCAGTAAAAGACCAGTAAAACCAGTTTTAACCCCCGAGGTGGGCACCAGCCAAGCCAGGGCAGCCTGCCCAGCCCAGCAGCACCACAGAACCCCATTCCTTGGCTGGCACCACTTTCTTCTTGTCAGGTTTGGAGCCTGCCCCACCAACACCACAACAACCTCCAGAGGCAACACCTGAATCCTGCTTCTCCTCCTTTCTTCTCTTGGAACGTTCTCAGCAGCTGCTGCAGAGGCTTTGCTAAACATGTCAGATTAAAGGTCTAAGCAGACGAATAAATGCAGTCCATCTGAGGGCATGTTTCCTCTCACACCTTTGGGGGCTGTCAGCATCTTGAATGGGATTCAGAAACATGTCCTTGAAGCTGGCTGGAATGCAGCTTAATATATCAGGGGCAGCATTAGAGAAAGGAGAAAAAAGGATGGGGGAAGCTTTCATGGCAATGCACCCCCCTCCTTCCCTCTCCGATCCTGCATTTGCTGCACAGCAGGGATAAACAAGGGCTGGGGAGGGGATGGGGACCTGCAGCCATCTCCCTGCTCTGGAGCTCACTTTGCCATCTACTCTCTCTATCCTGGGGTTTTCACACTCTCTTCAAAGCTTATTTTATTTTTCACTAAAACCCCCGTTCTTTCCAGCACTTCAAACTCGCAGATTTCAGCACAGTGCAGAGCTGGTTGTGTCAATATTCCTGCTTAAAGGGAAGCTGAGGAGTTACAAAGAGATTTCTCAGCTCTTCACACTCCTATTTCTTTGCACAGCTCATCTCCCAGGAATAACTGCTCTGTCCCAGACCAAGGTCCTGTCTTGCCCTCAGTGCAGGAAGCAGCCCCAGAGCAGCTGAGCTGGGCCTTGTTCTTGCTGTATTTGCATTAAATTTGGAAGAAACAAAGTGTAGGGCAAACCTGATGAGAGTCAACCCCTTCCTGAGCGCAGGGATGCTCCTGGCACGGGACAGTCCCTAAGGGAGGTGACCTGAGCACAGCACAGCAGGTAAAATATTCCATGGAATGAGCAGCACTGAACCATTGAACATTCTCCTGAACTGCACATTTTCACCCCTGGAAGTGTCCAAAGGCCACCTTGGAGCGACCTGGGATAGTGGAAGGTGTCCCTGCCCATGGCAAAGGATGGGAGGAGCTCTGAGGTCCCCCCCAGCCCAAACCGTTCTGGGATTCCGTGGAAAATCACTGATTTCCCAATGGGCGAATCCTTCAAACGTTGGTTTAAACTTGCAAACCAATTACTGTGCTCCTGATTGCTGCTCTTTTGGTTTCACTTAAAATATCCATTTATTTATTTCCCCTCAAGTCTTTAATTCAAGGAATGTAATTAATCTCAAAGCCTTTTTAAGGCCTTTTTTAAATTTTAGAGTGAACACCTCGTAGTGACGCTGTACCATCCATCTCTGGGATTCAGGTGGGAAATTCAGAGAAGCTGAATTAAATGAACTTTATGGGATGCCTGCATTTATCTCCTTTCCTCCACATGCATCTGTAGGAAGACAAAGTCTTGTGTTACGGGGAAAGAAAAACCACTCGGGCTCCTGTGCAGTGTAGGGGACTTAAAATATCTCCTTAAAATGTAGATTTTGACTTTCTGCCCAGCGCTGCCTTGAAAGTTTTGCCATTCCAACCTAATTGCTGAATAAATGTTCCCTCAGCGGAGGACAGAGAGTGGGGCAGTGGCTCAGATTTGGTATCATTTCTGCTCCTGGAAATCTGTTCCCTTTATTATTTTACATGGAATTCTTTCAGTTGCAAACTACTAATCTTCCACCTTGGAATTGGCTGTGGAACCAAGGCGGGGGAGGTAAAATGTGTTGGGTTTCCAAGAGTTATTCACCTCTTCCCAAGCAGAAGATGGATTTCCCTTCTCCGGGGTCTCCGGCACCATCGTTTTTCCCTGGATATTCCTGACATGCCACAAATCACCCCCTGGTTACTGACTTGGAAACGCTCTCCCTTGTGCCTCAGCTGGGCAGATTGGGAAGCTGCTGGCTCAGATCCAGGAATTAATCCAATCCTGGGCTGTAAGAAACACTCGGGGCCCACGGATTATTATTTATTTCATAAGATGCATGGAATGAATTAAGTTTTAATGCAGCAGTTCTGTTCTGTGACCTTGCAAGCTCCACACCTGGGCAGGGGTGGGAAGGGGGGTGGTGCTGCCAGAGCGGCCCGAAAAATGGCATTGAGCACTCAAGGCAAAAACAGACATTTGGGGCCTCCCTTTTGGGGTGAATCATTGGGTGAAGCTCTGGAAGTTGGCTCTTGAGGGGAGCATTCCCATGTTCTGTCCCCCTCCCTCATTCCACGCCCAGTGTGGAATCCTCTCCTGATTCCTCCTGGCCGCGCGTGAGTGAGGAGAGGATTGCCTGAGGATGTGAGCTACCAACGGCACCCAACAGCACAGAAATCCTTCACACAATTAATTCAACTCTATTTTTTCCCCCCTGCTGAGGGGTTTGTTGGTCCAGCAGAGCCAGGGGGTGTCACTGACATCCCAGACAGATCTTCCCCCACCACACCAAGGCGGGGAGATGAAAACCAAAGGCACGGTTTTCTTTGGAAAACAATATTTTAAAAGGTTTAGTTGGATTTCTTGCTTTACCTGGATCTTGCACAGCTCAGGGGAGCTGTGATTTGTAAGCCCCAAGTCAAAATTAACAGTAACACTCAACTCTATTATATTTCACTGATGCTTATCTGAGCGAAATGCATGATACTCCCAACCTGCAAGATTTATTATTTGCTATTTATTTGATCTCCTGGATAATTGTTTAATTAAAGTAATTAGTAGCTGCTTTCAAGGCCCAAAATCATTACTGAGCTGATTCCAGCACGCAGCTACTCCAACCACACCACCTTCCCCTGCTCTGTGCCAGCCCAGGATGTAGGAATTCCTCTGGAATTACATCCTCCCTGCGAGACATCCCCCAGGCCTGGATTTGGGACACTGAGCTGATTTTTCACTGTTTGTGACATCCAGCAATCGTCCCCACAATTAACAACCGGCCTGAGTTCGGCAGGAGGTGGGAAATGGGTTTGGAAGTGGAAGATGTGAACATGTTGTTAATAAATTCTGGCCCTGAGTGATAGTTTGGGGTTTTTTTCCGAGGGGAACTCTTCACGGCTGTAGGAAATCCATCTGAGTTATTCCATGCTTCCCTGAGAAACCCCTAAGATATCCATACATGTGTTTACATCCACGGAGTTAGGCCAGAACCGAGACATAATCCTTTGAAAGGACGTTCTGTGATGGAAACCCATGTCAGGGATCCAGTGGGGATTACAGGAAAATGGCTCAGTCAGGGAAAAGCTTGTCAGGGAGAATGTAAATAAGCAGAGGGTCCACATCCACAGTCCTAAAGGGAGAGAAGGAAATTGAATTCCTTTATGGCCTCGCTCCTGAACCCTCCCACAGCACAGGAAGCAGTAGGCCATGTAAAACCCAAAAATAGCTCTGCAACTTCATGTTCCCCCTCAGACAGAGAGTGAAAAAAGGAATAAAAAATGCTCCCCGGGGAAAAACATGATCTTTTCCCCATGTCTGAGTTGTCAGTTTTGACAGGAATGCTACAAACTAATTAAATTTTTGTTAATTTATTTTGTCTGGTGCAGCGAGTGGCTGTCACAGGAATGGCTCGGGAAGTCTGACTTCTCCAGGCTCTGGAAGCACCCGTGGCTTGGTGCAGGGAAAATGGACCTGCTTAAGTCAAATAAACACAAAAAGCATTTAAATTCATTTCTCCCGCAGTGCTCCAGCTTTGCTTCTCTGCTCCAAAGGCAATCCAAACTTCTTCCTTTAAATCCCCAGGCTGGTGGGATGGCTGCTCTCTTCTGGTTAGAGATGAAATGGGAAGATGCAGCGGGTGAAGGACAAAGTAAAACTCCATCCTGGAGCTGCCCTGGAATTTGTGTTAAGCCTGGAATAACTGGACACTTTAAGGCTGGATTATTCCCAACTATTTTGAGATCCAAGAATTTTCTTCTTTCACACGAGGAACAAAATGGAACCAGGCTGTCCAGAGTGTCAAAATGTCCAAGGCCAGGCTGGAGCAACCTGGGATAGCGGGAGGTGTCCCTGCCCGTGGCACTGGATGGGTTTTAAAGTCCCTTCCCACGCAAACATTCCATGTTTCCATGGCTTTTCCGGGGAGATCCATGTGGTCCAATGGTTGGCCATGCATTCAATTATTGAATGATGGATTTATGACCCCCTTGCCCGGGAAGGGGGGAAATCCTGAGCGCAGCTCCCCAGCCATCCCGAGCAGCCTGTGCCTGCTCCAACACGATCCATGCTCATTTCGCATTCTCCTGGAGCTCCGTAAGGGCACGGCCAGATCCAAAGAAAGCACCGTGCAGTCTGATTGTTCTCAGATAATCAGCTGAGGAAACAGGTAAAAGACAACCCCTGGGGGTGTTTATTCTGCTGTTTTGAACCCGTCTCTGTCAGGGCTTTGCACTTCGCAGGCCTTTCACAGTTGAAAACCCCTTGAACCAACACACGCAGAGAGGCAGAGCGTGGCTGGGGGAGGTGAGCAGATAAGAGAAGGAGATAAGCAATTAGCAGAGCCCTTCAAAGTGCCAGCTGAAAGTGGAAAGTGGAGTCTCCATCCCGCAGCCCAGCCAGCAGCGGGACCCAGCTCAGATCCGAGTGTTTACACAAACATCCAGCTCTCATTCCAGCAGGGATTGCTCTGCTCTTATCTTGTTTAATGGGTAATTTCTGCATTAAGGGATCTGCAGCTTTCAATTAAAGCTCCCGTTCTTTTTGGCAGTGAAATCCCACCCTACGTGACTGCAGGCACTGCCAGGCCCAGGCTTTGCCAAATGGGAATGAGGAATGTACCCCGAGCACATCCTGCCCTCCACAGACCCTCACAGCTGCACCTGGGGTCCTCCAGGTGGGAAAAGGCCTTCAGGATCATGAAGTCCAACCATCAGCTGGGATGGAGCTCCTGGCAGGTGTCACTGCCCATGGCAGGGCTGTGGAATTGGAGTTTGGTCCCTTCCAACCCAAACCATCTGAGATCCCAATACCAACCCCAACCCAGCCGAACCCATCTGAGATCCCAATACCAACCCCAACCCAGCCGAACCCATCTGAGATCCCAATACCAACCCCAACCCAGCCGAACCCATCTGAGATCCCAATACCAACCCCAACCCAGCCGAACCCATCTGAGATCCCAATACCAACCCCAACCCAGCCGAACCCATCTGAGATCCCAATACCAACCCCAACCCAGCCGAACCCATCTGAGATCCCAATACCAACCCCAAACCAGCCTAACCCATCTGAGATCCCAATACCAACCCCAACCCAACCCAAACCATCTGAGATCCCAATACCAACCCCAACCCAACCCAAACCATCTGAAGCCCCAATACCAACCCCAACCCAGAGATGAGGCATAGACTCAGATAGGTAAAAATGACACAGAAGACCCTTTCAAGTCATTTTCCCTCATCTTTTGGACTTTGATTTCTGCTTCAGCCTTTTGTGCTTTCCAGCATTGATGCCCCACCCTCGGTGGTGCTCCCACTCCAAAAATACTGATTTGGGTGGGTGGGTGATGAGTAGGGGGGGAATCCCTGGGCTGGGAGGCTCTTTACAGTAACGGGTTACTCAAACCTTCAGTTTTTCCGCATGGAAATCAGGGGATGGTGGCTGCTCCTCCAGGGAGAAGGATCTCAAAGAGCCTGGGACACTCTGCCCATTTTCTATCACAGATCTCCCCGGAGTTCTCGCTGTAGCCAGCCTAGAAAACCTGGGCAAACAGCACAAAAATGGGTTGAACACTTTGAATTCAGCCTTTAAAATACTGAGCTGAGTCTAAAGAGCCGAGCTGCTCCTTGAGCTCCCTCAGATGTGGTCGTGGTGCAGGACAAATGTGTCTTCTGCTGCTTGCAAAGCTGCACGAGCAACGAAGCCAGAGGGAGATGAAAATATCATAAAAAAGCCCTGGCTTTGCATCTTTCTGCCAACTTTTGAGATGCTGACGAAAGATAACGTTGAAGTTTCAAAGCTGAGGGGGGGAAAAATCTCCCTGACGATTTTTGTGATGTCAGAGGAAGAAAGAAGCCAGCTTGAAATGAAGGGCTGCTCTCGGGCTCTAATCTTGTAGACACCTACTTAACTTTAAGCCAATTAAATCAATGGACTACTTAACCTTTGCCTACAGGAGAAAGGATTTGCCAGCACAGTTTATATTAGTGCCCCAAACCAAATAAGCAATGCTCCAAAAAGCACTCTTCTTTCAGCAAAACTCTCTCTGCCCTTGGTGTCACGGGCATAAAACCACGGCAGGGGACTCAAAGGAAGCCTTGCCTTTCAGTGACACCGCCGAAACTTGTTCCTGTCAGAAAAACAAGCCCCAAACAAAGCATTGCCAGGGTGGAGGCTACGTTTTCCAGAGCCGGAGCTGGTGTTTGAGCCCAGCTCACTGCTGGTTTCTGTAAATCCATGGGCAGCTTTCATGAGCTGGGTGCTGGAGCCCAGATTCCCTCAGGGCTCCCAGCGTGGCTGGGATGTATCCCGGGGTGCCCATTCCACAAAAGCCGAAGCGCAGGGTGAGTTCAGAGGGAATGGCAGCCCTTTGAGGCCGTTTGTTGTTGGCACTTTGGGGTTGCCCTGGCACCCCGGCCCGCGGGAGGTGTGCGGTGCCACGGGGTTTGTCCGAGAGAAAACGCTCGCGTGCAGAATGTAATGGAACACAGGGCTCCCCTGCACAGCCCCCCCCGGGCCAGCAACACGTTACATCATTTGTCACTGGACACGTTGGGAGCGTGTCACTGGAAAAACCTTTAAAAGCCGAGCTGGAAGTGCTGGGGAGACAACACACAAAAAAAAAGACAGCATCATTTATAAATGTTTTTGTGTCTACTATTTACATTTGGGCCATTTCGATGGAAAAAGGGAACAGAAAGCCTCCACTTAACATCTTCCCAGATGGTAACAACATCTGTCTCGATGGCAGCTCAAGGATCTGACATTTTATGGGTGAAGGGGGGGCATTTTGGGATTTCTCGTTTTATTTTGCTTTTTTTCCCCCCTCCCAGATTAATTGTCCTGCACGTTGGTCCCATCACTCTTTGCTTTGGGCCATCTGGTCAGATGTCATTAACCCTGGAGACCAACAGCCCCAGAAAGTGGAACCATATGTTCTCAGCAAAGATAAACAGCAAACAGGGCCCTGTGCAACAGGGTTGTAGGTTTGGGGCTTGTTTTGGGGGGTTTTTTTGTTGTTAAAATGAACACAAAAACATTTTGGTGGGAAAGCACATGTACAAACACATCCTGCTGTGCAAATCCGAGGAGCTCCAAGGCCCTGTGGCAGAGCAGCTCCCATGTCTGGGGTTGGGATCCCAGCTCTGCCCTGCACTCCAAGGAAGGGGTCATTGCCACATTGGAATGATGCTGGATCCTGCAGGAAAATTCCCCATCTCTCAGCACAGGGTCACTGAGCACCACCCGCTGCAGCGGCCTCTCTGCACCTCTCCCTTGTGCAGCTTGATCTCTGCCAGCTAATTCTTCTAAATATCTTATTTCCTGCTCGTTGAATGTGACAAAAAAGGGGTGTTTTTCCTCTGGGCTGGTTCTTTTGGGGGCTGTCATCATTTTGAGCCAAATGAGAGATTTCCTTTTAGCTCAAGGATGCTGTGGCAGCTCTTCCAGAGGAGAGTAATTCCCCAGGACACCCAGGGGCAGGGAGGCAGTAGCTGTTCATCCGTCTCTCACCCAGCAAAGTCACCCTGACACCTTGGTGTATCCAAGGGAAAATGGGATAATGCCCAGGCTCTTGGCTCGTGAGACAGGCTGGATGATTTCTTCCTTGCCAGAAGGAAGAAACTCTTATTCATTCTTATTTTTTGTCTGTTTGGTGCTGAAGCCTGAGCTCTCGTTTCCAGACAAGGGCACTGTAACTTCAGCACGGAAAGCCAGGGACAAACCGGTGGATCCGTGTGCCAAGGAGAGATTGTTGTAACAAAACATCCACTTGCTTGGATTATTTACCATGAAACACCACCAACAACAGCACCTGTGGAGAATTATGTGGTGATACAACACTGGAAAGAATTTGAGCTGAATCCCTGCCTTGCAGATTTGTGTCAGCGCTTCAAACCTCAGCGCAGACACTGCTAAATTTATCTGCTGGAGGGAGAAACTTTGTCCTCCCAAATATTCCCCTCCTTTCCATGCAGGAGCCCAAGATGAGCTCTGTTTTTGGAGCAGCTCAGGAGGGAGGATGGGGCTGCTCAGCTGCTGCTTGGGTTTATCCTGCCTGAGCTGTCACATTCCTGAGCAGCGCTCGGCACGGGCAGGTCAGCACAGCCCGGCTCCCAAACCCTGCTTTGTGTTTGTTTGTTGTCTTTGCCCAGAACACAGGGAACATCTCCAGCATGTTTGCTTGGATGAGCAGCCCAGTGAGGGATAAAGCAGCACAGGGAGCACACACGGCACCAGGGACCGCGGGCAGGCCCAGTGCCTGCTGAACTGGGAAAACAGGAGCAGTTTGTGCAGTGTCCGAGTGTCCATCACACACAGCAGCCCCTCTCCTAGTCCTGGCTGAGCCCTGATGGTCAGCACTGCCCAGCCTGGGGGGGTTCACCCACTCACCCCATCCCAGGGCAGCCCTTCCTTGATTTCCTGTGGGATGTGATGGCTCTGCTGCACTTCTGGCTCAGCGTGAATAAGGAAGACCTGCCAAGGGATCTGCTGTGGAAAATTCAGGATGCAGAAGACATTCTGATCCAGACAGAACCTCAGGCAGTGCCTTGTCCTTCCCTTGAAGGACACATGAGGTTCCTGTGGTCACTCTTGTCCTGGGGCAGCCGCTGGTCCATGGATGCAGAGCTGCCTGGGACCCCTCCTCCAGCTGCTCTGCTTTCTGTGGGAAACCAATCCACATTTATTCCTTTTCCTTGGATGTTTAATGTTGCAGAGACGCTCTCATTGTGGACCTGACTCTCCTTAGCCCCAATATTTCCCCCACCTTTTCTGCCTTGCCCATCCAAGGCTGTGCATTATCCCACCTGAGGAGAAATCCCACATTTGGGAATCAGTGGGAAACTGGATTTATCCGATTTCTCTGGGCATTCTGGAATATCCTCTCAGCTGGGCTGCTCCTTCTCCAGCCACCCCGGCCAATTTGATCATATTTAGCGTGCATTCTTCACACATGATCCTATTACCATTCCAATGCTCTTGGTTTTGCTTATTCAGGCTGACCTTCGGCATCTCCTGCCATCCTCTGCCATGGTCAAGACCTCCCAGCTTGTTGCCTGGTGGCCCCCGAAGGAAGGTGTGAAGATTAACAGCCCAGAGGATGTATTTAATGAATGGCAACAAGGGATTAGTGACACAGTGTCACCTTTCATGGCCTCTTTAAGCAGGCGAGCTGACACCCGTTTATTTTTGTTTGCACTGTTGAGTAAACTCTGGAAACAGACTGGATTTACAGTCCCTGCTCCCCCAGCGAGGAGCCTCCTCCTGTCCACCAGCCTCGGCTCGGGGGGATGATAAAACCAGGAATCTCTGTCCCAGTTTTCTGCCCGGGGAAGCCTGACAGTGTCATGGCCTCCTCCCTGCTGCTGGAGATGCAGGGGAAAGGGCTGTGCTGGGAGAGAGGAGTTTCAAGGCTGTGGAAGGCCCGACTGACAGCTCAGGTTTCCAGCTCTGTGTCCACCAAAAACCAGCTCCACACTTCCCAATCCTCCACACTTCCCAATCCTCCACACTTCCCAATCCGCCACCTGCCAAAGGGTTCCTGTGCCTGGGCAAGGCTGAGCTGTCAGGGGGCACAGGGCACCCCCTGCCCTCCTGCCACACCTCACGGCTTCCAAATGCCTCTGGAAAGGAGAATTCTGGCAATGACATTCCCTGCATGGCAGGACAGGAATGCAGGAGGGTTTCCAAGGACAGAGTTGTCCCAGCACAGTGGTGACAGGGACGTGGGGTTTTATCCTCGTTCCACTGATGGCATCCAGAGCCAGACACCCCCAGCCAGCAGCAGACCCTGATGAAGCCTCCAGGGACCAGTTCTCATCCACCTGCCCGGTTTGGAGCATTTCCACCACTCCCAGCAGCTTTCCTGGGATCTTTCCTGGGATCTTTCCTGGGATCTGGAATGTGCTGCCAGCTCCGTGCTGTGCTCAGTGTCACTGGATTGGGACACGAGGTCCTCAGCCATGGCACTGGGTAAGGTTATCCCACAGCTGGCCTTGCACTTCATTCTGAGTGATTCCTGCTGTCTCTGCTTCCAAATTATCCTCCTCACGATGGGAATTCTGCTGCTCACAAAATTGATTCTGGGTGGCTGCCTTCAGTTCTGCTTTTCTTCATCCCATTCTCACCAATCCTCTCCCCCTTTGCAGATCTCTTGAAGAAATCCACGGAGCAAATTTATCCGTGACACCCTTAAATTCCATCTCAGGGCAGCTGCAGGGACCCAGAAGAAAAACCCAAAGCAAAGAAAAAGGGTCAGCGGAGCGGGAAACCCAGGGATAGCAGGGTGGGAAAAACCTCCCTTGGGAATGGGAGGTTAAATCTGGAAAGGGTGTTTTGGACTCCGTGTACAGGGGTAATCTCTGCTGCTGACAATAAGTAAATACATTTTGTAGTGGTGAGGAAAATGAAGTTTATCTTTCCCAAGCGGCTTTCGTGGCAAACGTTGCAATTGTATCTGAAATGCCAGGCAGGAATTACTGTCTCCAAATAAAGGCCAATCCAGTGGCTTTGATTTCTCTCAGTTCAGGGAGTCTCCTGTGATTGTATCTTCCCTGTGTCAAGGACAGAGGCTGATGTTTCCTTTGCAGAGACAAGAAAACAACAACAACAAAAAAATCCTAAAATCAGCCCAAAATCCTGAGCAGGAGTTCAGAGAAAGCTGCTCTGATTTACCTCCGATACATTTACAAATATATTTAAATTGTGCTCCTGAGCTCGGCTGATTATTGGGGAAGCGGAGTTTGTGTCAGCGAAGAGTTTGTGATACAGTGGAGACCTGAGAGAGGAGCAGACAAACCAGAAAAATGCTTTCAGAGAGGTTTATCTGCTTGTGTGTGTTTCGTGCAAAATGCACCACCCATGGAGCCATCGAAATCCCGGCATTTGGAAATCCCTGGCAGAGGAAGCTGTGAGGGTCAGTCTGGAACAACTGAAGGGATCCCTCTGGCAGCGACGGGTCCCAGTCAGGAGCAGGGTGGGAGCTGCGGGATTGGCAGCAGGGAAATCGGGAGATTCCCATCAGCCAAGGGCAGGAGAGGTGGCGAAAGCTGCTCCAGGCCTTTGGCTCGGGGCGCTGCAATCTGCTCCATTGTCTTACAAAATTCACTTCCCCCTCACTTCACAGCTTTGTATCTCTTTTTTTTTTTTTTTTTTTGTTTTTGTTTTTTGTACTTTCAAATCACGCTCGCTATTATTTTTAAGGCAATTAAAACATAGAAACGAGACCCAAGGAAACACCCACTGCATTCCTGGGATGATCCGTCTGTGCTCCCTGCATTCCACCCCGGGCGCAGAGGTGGGAGGCAGCCGGGTGCCAACACCACCACGCTGCATTCCCACCGGGAAAAATCCATGGGCAAAGCAGGATGATCCAAGCCGAGCGCTTCCAATGAACACAAGGGCTGGAAAGAAGTCCCCCAGGGCCTTTTTCCAAGTGCTGCTTCAACAGAGAGTGCACAAAACGCCTTCCACTCACCAGGACAAACCTACCTTGGAAAAAAAAAAGCCAATTAACATTGCAGAGTCTCCGCACCCAGATTCCTGCCGGTTGGCATTTCTATCCCTTGGATGCTGCCTGTCTTTGCCGCTGGATTCCTGAGGCTTAACACCTTAATTCCTGAAATGAGCCCCAGTCCTAATTCCCGATTTTAGGAAAACAACATTCCTGCCATTGAATGAAAACATTTGTACACAGTTCATAAACCATCTTCCTGAGGGGAGGGGGCTGGGAGAGGGGAGCTGGGAGCGCATAGAAGTGCATTGTCCATGGGAGCCCGCGCCGCCGGCTCTGGGATCCAGCTGCTGCTTGGGAAGTGCTCTGCTCAAATATTCCAAAATCCCCCACTGGACACGGCCATGGCCATGCACACATCCCAATAAACACGGGTGGAGAAGTTTCTGGATCAGGCCTTGGATTTCTCTCCATCAGTGACAGGCCCGGGGTGAAATTCTGGTGTCCCTACGGTGGGGTGGGACAGAATGTCCTGGTGTGCTGGGATACTTCCAGATCCGGGGTCTCCCATGGCACAGCCATTTGGAAAGGTGAGGAGGAGTAATGTTGGCACAAATTGGGATCACAGAATCATCATGGAATCATGGATTGGATTGGATTGGATTGGATTGGATTGGATTGGATTGGATTGGATTGGAAGGGACCTTAAAGCCCATCCCGTTCCTCAGGGACACTTTCACTATCCCAGTTTGCTCCAACCTGGCCTTGGACACTTCCAGGGACAGCTTCTCTGGGAACCTGTGCCAGGGCCTCCTCACCCTCACAGGGAAGAATTCCTGCCCAATATCCACCCTAAACCCACCCTCTTTTAGTTTAAAAATTAAAATTCTTAAAATCCTTAAAATTCTCTGGGAAGCTCCAACCTGTGCTGCCCTTCCTGCAGGATTTTCTCCATTTGTAGAAGATTTGCTCAAGCAGAAGCTCTTGGGTGGAATCCTTAGGCCTGTATTCCACAGGAGCTTGGCCTTGGAGGGTTGGGATGGTTCCTCCTGACTTTTCCGTGTCCTAGGAAGATGTAGGTTGGAATTAGGAGCTCCCATTCCAGCTCCATGTTGAGCTCTGCTTCCATGCTGGAGCTGAGCATGTCACATCTTGTTTCTCCTGCCTGGAAGCTCCATAATCCACTCCCCATCCTGGCAGGAATCTCATCCCAGAGTTCTGGGACCTCTGTCCCCACGGGCTCTGTAAGGGCTGACAGAAAGCCTGACAAAAATCAAGCAGAGGAGACCAAGGGATCTCCGGCAGGTTCCAAAATATGGATATTTTTCCTAGCACACATCGCCTGTCAAATTGCAGGATCCAGTCAATACAGTGGAATTACAGTCCTGGGGAAAAAAAAAAATTTAAAAAAAAAAAAGAGGAGAGAGAGGGAAAAATTTGATTCCGAATTGGAGGGATTAATGGTCAAAAGAATGTTCTTCTGGGAGTAATCTAAGTGTTATATTTACATTTGGCTTGGAATTATTTGCAGTGAGGAATTTCAAATGCAAATATTTTAAAAGCGTAACATGTAGAGAGAGACACTGTGGGCACTTCTGTTTTCTCTGAAAAAAAAAATTAAAAAAAAAAAGAAGAAGAAGAAAAAAATGGTTTTCTTGACTATTTTTTATTGGAATCTTAATGAGACCATAATTACAGCAGGGAAAAAAGGAAAAAATGTAGCTCTTAAAGGTTTGCTGTGAGTGTGCGTACGGGCCTTGGATTGCAAAGAGAAAAAAAACTCCATCTTTTTAAAAACTATTTATTTTCCAAAGTGGTGCATGGGAGGGGAAAAAAATGACTGAGCTAAGTAAGTCTTGTCCATTTATGTGCTTAGTCTGTATTTTCTTTTTCTAAAAAAATATCTAGGAATAAATGTGGAGAGTGGGCCCGTTGTGTTTGCCTTGGCTCCCGCCTTTATCTTGTTTCATTGTGGGACTCTTCCGAGGGGGGCTGGAGGAACTGCAGAGTTTTCTGGGTTCCTTCTGCATCCACGGGGAAGGGAGCACGCGGTGCCTTCAGGAATTCCCTGTATTTCATGGAATCGTGGAATGGGTTGGGTTGGAAGGCACCTTAAAGCTCATTTCGTTGCACACCTTCCACTATCCCAGATTGCTCCAAGCCCTGTCCAGCGACACTTCCAGGGATGGGGATTCCACAAACTCTCTGGGAATCTGTGCCAGGGCCTCCTCACCCTCACAGGGAAGAGTTTATTCCCAAAATCGAATCCAAGAAGGCCCCACCTGAGCCCAGCAGCCGGAATCAGCAGCGGGATCACCACAGGCACAGATGTTCCATTCCACGCGGATCCTTTTGAGGTCCCCTCCACCATCCCTGTTCCTCCCTGAGCTGAGGGGTTCCCTTTCCTTCTTTCAATCACTTCTCACCAGCAGGGTTTGATGTCCACACTTCTTCCACAGGACATTTCAAGATCTCTTTTTATATCTCTTTTTATTTTGCCTCTTTTTATTCACTTTCCTTAATCCTTCATTCATTTTCTTTGCCTTTGATTTTGCTCACGTTTTTCTCCCATCTTTCCTTCATGTCCTTTCACCTCTGTTTCTCTCACTCCCCTCTGATGGATGGAGCAAACTTGTTAAAATAAAGTGCCTTTTCTTTTCCCCAAGGAAGAAAGTGTCCATTTAATACCCCACATGCCCATCAGAGCTGCTGGAGAGGCAGAGCATGACAGGCCCATTCTGTGATTCAAACCTTCTGGGTATTGGCAGGAGAATAAATCTTATGTCTGACATAAGAGGGCATCGGGAAAACCAACCTGAAGCTTTTGGAAAGGATCCACGGAGCTGTCAGTCAGGAGGAGATAAACTTTACATGAAATAGGACCTTCTGAAGTCATTAGCTCCCCACTCCTGCCAGAACTGCTGGAGGAGAGCAACGAGAGGCAGCCAAAGAGAACAGAAAACAAACGTGAATGGCAACATGTCCCTGAAGGAAGCGTCCCGTACAAATGTGGGAACGCTCGGGAAAACAGCTCTCCAAAGGCTCAGCACGGTTAGGATGGATCCACAGGGAAACTGTGCTGCCTGGAGAACCCAAACCCAAAATTAGACCAATCAGGCAGAGNAGCAAACTTGTTAAAATAAAGTGCCTTTTCTTTTCCCCAAGGAAGAAAGTGTCCATTTAATACCCCACATGCCCATCAGAGCTGCTGGAGAGGCAGAGCATGACAGGCCCATTCTGTGATTCAAACCTTCTGGGTATTGGCAGGAGAATAAATCTTATGTCTGACATAAGAGGGCATCGGGAAAACCAACCTGAAGCTTTTGGAAAGGATCCACGGAGCTGTCAGTCAGGAGGAGATAAACTTTACATGAAATAGGACCTTCTGAAGTCATTAGCTCCCCACTCCTGCCAGAACTGCTGGAGGAGAGCAACGAGAGGCAGCCAAAGAGAACAGAAAACAAACGTGAATGGCAACATGTCCCTGAAGGAAGCGTCCCGTACAAATGTGGGAACGCTCGGGAAAACAGCTCTCCAAAGGCTCAGCACGGTTAGGATGGATCCACAGGGAAACTGTGCTGCCTGGAGAACCCAAACCCAAAATTAGACCGATCAGGCAGAGGGATGCAGCTCTAAGCAGAGGGATGCAGCTCTAAGCAGAGGGAACACAGCGAGGAGCCCTTGTTCAAAAATCTGTTCAACCAGCTCCGGGAAGATCTGTTGGTTAAGGGAAAAAGGAAAAGAAGTGGGGAGGACTGGAAAGGACGTGGTGACACTGCTGTGGCAGACGGACATTTGGTACATCTCGAATAAAGTTCCACCTCCTCCCTCCCCTGCTGGTCTGCCCACACGAAATGTTCCTTAAAGCTGGAGGGTGCTCAGCTGGCTCCGTGTGCTGGACACCAACCACGGTTTGGATGTGGAATCCGAGGGCCACGGAGCTCTCAGGGACAGACTCCATCCCGTGGCCTGTGATCCAGGTGTGAGGGAGCTGATCCCCCGCCCAGCAGATGGGATGACCTGGAATAACAGCCTGGATCAGAGGAGCTGAATCTCCAAAATCCAGCTCCAGCAGAGCTGGAAATCCTCTCCAATACAACAAATACCTCAGGTTTGCCCACTCTCTTGAGGGCCCCAAGGACCTTTGGGGTGTTGCTTGCTTCAATTCACGTTTCAAACTGAATCACACAGGGAACAGGGATAAATCCTGTCAAATCCAATGTGGAGCCATGGGAAGGATGGGAATCTGTTGAAGATTCGGCATTTCTAACCTGCTGACTTGCTGTTGGGTTGGATTTTCCCTCTCCTTTTCCCTGCCCTGCTCTTGTCACAGCAGTTTCAAGCAGAAATGCATCACCNGGAAAAAGGAAAAGAAGTGGGGAGGACTGGAAAGGACGTGGTGACACTGCTGTGGCAGACGGACATTTGGTACATCTCGAATAAAGTTCCACCTCCTCCCTCCCCTGCTGGTCTGCCCACACGAAATGTTCCTTAAAGCTGGAGGGTGCTCAGCTGGCTCCGTGTGCTGGACACCAACCACGGTTTGGATGTGGAATCCGAGGGCCACGGAGCTCTCAGGGACAGACTCCATCCCGTGGCCTGTGATCCAGGTGTGAGGGAGCTGATCCCCCGCCCAGCAGATGGGATGACCTGGAATAACAGCCTGGATCAGAGGAGCTGAATCTCCAAAATCCAGCTCCAGCAGAGCTGGAAATCCTCTCCAATACAACAAATACCTCAGGTTTGCCCACTCTCTTGAGGGCCCCAAGGACCTTTGGGGTGTTGCTTGCTTCAATTCACGTTTCAAACTGAATCACACAGGGAACAGGGATAAATCCTGTCAAATCCAATGTGGAGCCATGGGAAGGATGGGAATCTGTTGAAGATTCGGCATTTCTAACCTGCTGACTTGCTGTTGGGTTGGATTTTCCCTCTCCTTTTCCCTGCCCTGCTCTTGTCACAGCATTTTCAAGCAGAAATGCATCACCAGAGAGCTGTGCTGGGGCCAGCCGTGGGCACAGCCGTGCCCTGGGAATTCTTCTCCTCCCTGCTCCCTGTCAATGGGTGTTTTATGCCTTGTTTTCAACAGCTCCTGCCCCAAATTTGTTGTTGCCCCCAGTAATTTCATTTTAAGGGCTGCCTGACAGGACAGGCTTTTCTTCTGATAGAAACACTCAGGAAAGCTCCTCATGAAGGGAGAGAAAGGAGGGAATGGCAGCAGAGGCTGTCCCAGGGTGTCTCCAGCGTGTCCTGTGTGTGTTCATGGAGGGGAATAACCCTGACAAGGAGCTCCTGGAGGTGATGCCCAGCATCATTCCCTGGTTTGCCCTGCTGGGAAGGTCCATTCTGACTGTCCCTGTGCTTCCAGCTGCTCACCCAAAACCAAACAGCACCAGCAGGAAACTAAGGCAGAAATGCTGAATGTTTAAATCAGCTTTAATGATGGCTCATGTTTTAGCATAAGGTAAAATTTCCAGGAAAACTCTGGGAGCGGTGCCATTCCCAACCCCAATCCCTCTTTCAGGAATGAGTAGAGACACACAAATATTCCTTTTCTGTCTCTGAGCCTTTCCATGTGATTCCATTTGCTGCATCTCTTCCCACTGAAAACTGACATCTGTCTGTGAGGACGCCCGGATGATCCCACGTGGGAAGAGGATGAAAATGGATTGTGGATTGATCCCCAGGGATCTGAGGAAGAGGAGTGGAGGGGGACCCGGCTTTGCTCTGCTCGGGTTGGGTTTGCTCTGTGATCCTCCAAATAAGCCCTCATGGTGTAATATCTCCCCAAGCCATAATATCTTTCTAATAATTCCATTTATTGCCCTGTTTGTTTTCATTTATGGTTTAACAGACCAGCTGGCAATTAGGCCCTAATTATGCTGTTATGCAAAGTAGCTGCGTTTATTTTTATAGCACGGGCTGCAGCATGAGCTGTATTTGTTTTTAATTGTGAAATCAGCCATGGCAACACCCGCTAAGGATGATCCAAGTGTCACAGCTGGGAATGGCTGGGAATGGCTGGGAATGCTGCTTGGCTGGGCCAAGGAAGGTGCAAAAAAGCTGGAGAGGTTACAGCCCTCGGATTCCCATTCCACATCCAGAATGTTCAGGATTCACCCTGGATCCAGCACCAGTCTTGTGGGATTCCACTCTTCACTTGCCTCCAGTCCTGATTTCCTCCTGAGGGGCAGCTCTGCTCCCTGTGACCAGGGACAGGACCCGGGGAATGCTGGAGCTGTGTCAGGGGGATTGGGATGGATTTTAGGGAAAGGTTTTTCCCCCAGAGGGTGCTGGGCACTGCCCAGGCTCCCCAGGGAATGGGCACGGCCCCGAGGCTGCCAGAGCTCCGGGAGGGTTCGGACAGCGCTGCCAGGGATGAACAGGGTGGGATTGTTGGGGGGTCTGTGCAGGGCCAGGATGATCCCTATGGATCCCTTTCCCACTCAGGATATTCTGTGATTCCAGTCTCTGATACCTTTCATTTTGCTCTTTTCTCCCCCCATTCATATGATCCAAAGCGGGGGTTTTGCCCTTATTTCTGGAAACCAAGGCTGACAATTCCCTCGGGCTGTTGCCATCCCAGCTCTGGCCAGAAGCACCCTGTCCCCCTCACAGGTGTGAGGACACAGCCTGGGCTCTGCGGGCTCTCACCAGAGTTTCAGAGCGAGGGTGTGACCTGCAGTGGCTCCAAATGTTCCAATCTGCGCTGGCCGGAAGGCGCTGGGCCTGCAAAACAGGAATTGTAATAAACCACGAGATTGAGGGGGCTGCAAAGAGCAGGAGGAAGCGCAACTGCCTCGCTTTCCAGAGCTGTCCTCACCCAGGGACTCTCCCCAGAACCACGGCTTATCTTCCCAGGCTGGGACCAAAGGGACGTGAGTTCAGCTTTTGGCACAGCCAGGCCCTCCTGAGTGAGCTCAGAGCGGTTCCTGTGCCTGAAATCTGCTCCTGCACAGCCGGGACGTGGCCTCTCCTTCCCCTTCCCCATCCCATCTGCTGGAATTATCCTCTCTTTGGGAGAACACCGTGTCCCCAAGGGTTGGCACTGTCTGCTTTTAGAGGGAACTTGGTGCTGCACTCACCTGGGATTTTAAGCAGTGGGATTTCAGGCAGTGAGACTTCAGGCAGTGGGATTTTAGGCAGTAGGATTTTAAGCAGTGGGATTTTAAGCAGTGAGATTTCAGGCAGTGGGATCTTAGGCAGTGGGATCTTAGGCAGCGGGATTTCAGGCAGTGAGACTTTAGGCAGTGGGATCTTAGGCAGCGGGATTTCAGGCAGTGAGACTTTAGGCAGTGGGATTTTAAGCAGTGGGACTTTGAGCAGTGGGATTTTAAGCAGTGGGATTTCAGGCAGTGAGACTTCAGGCAGTGGGATTTTAAGCAGTGGGATTTTAAGCAGTGGGATTTTAGGCACTACCTCCCCCTGCTCCAGAGCAGGCAGTGATTAAACCAGGTCTAAAGTGCTTAAAATGCAGCCACTGGGGCCTCCGTTGTCTCTTCCCCAGCCCCATACAACAGCAGGAGCGATGACTCCAGGCTGGTTATTTTTATCTAATTCATTGGGAAATTGATACACCAAGGTTGTTGTTCCCTCCGTGTGAGCAGAGATGCAAACTCAGGGTCCTGCCTCCTCCCCACTGCTCTATCTGGGAACAAAAACCAGCAAGGGAAGAAAAAAGGAGCTTCCAAGAGCACAGAATGGAACGAAAACATCCAATTTATGAAAAAGCGAGTAAATAATTTTTTTTCCCAGAAAAGAAACCCAACCCTTTGGTGCTGGTTGCCTGTCCTGGTGCTTTATTTGTGTTTGCTGGTGCAGAAGGAGCCCGTCCATCCCTGCTGGCCCTGCCTGGAGCCGTGTGTGAATGAACACACACGCACACAAAAATGCAGACAGCAAGAAGAAGTCATTCCACAGTCTAGCCTTGTTAAAGAATACAGCCACTTTCCAGCAGCAAACTTCCCCCCTCAGCCTCTCCAGCCAGAGGAATTTCTTTCACCTCCTCAGAAGCTGCTTATTAAAGCCGGGCCGGTGCTGGTTCCCAGGTATTAGAACAGCAGCAAGGCTTAACTAATCTCTGCTTTTACTGCAGTAATTAAACCGTGCACTTGCCAGTAAAAAGGTAACACTTTAAATTAAGGCCCCCTTTCTAAATGCTGTATTAATATTTATGAAATGATTACTGCATGCAGCCACATTCTTGCAGGACTTATTAGAACATGGGTTATAAAACTCGATTGTAATAAACCCTTAATGGCTCTGCTCTGGTGAGCTGCGAGGTTTGCAACCCTACCAGGGGCGTCTTCTGAAACGGAGAGGAAAATACTCTTCCCTCCCCTAAACCCCCCAAAAGTTCTGTGTCTCTGTGGCTGTTGGTCCTTCTGCTCCACCATCTACGAGATGAGGTGGGGTTCTGTTGTTGGGGTGTTTCTCCTGCTCTGCAGACGCCTTGGAAAGGTTTGGGATCTCCTGTGAAACCTCCTGAATCCTCTCTGCCATCCCACACACACACCCGGGCTCTCTGAGAGCAGACGTTGGTGGTTGGTAATTAAATCATTGATGGTTTGGGAATCAAACCCTGCCCTCAGCATCCAGACCCAGCTGGGGGACAGAGCTCCTTCCCCAATGTCACTTCATCCCTCTCTCAAGGGCATTTTGGCATCAGTTTGGAAACCCCACGAGGTCTGGAGCTTCCCTGACTTTGGAGCTCGTGGCAGAGGGAGCAGGGTGCCCAAAAAATCAGATTCTCATCACCACAGTCATGAAAGAGATGCAGAGGAGAGCGAAGGATGTTCTGTGAGCAACAGGAAAGGGCTTAAAGAGATGATTTTCTTCATCAAGGAACATCTCAGTGCCAAGGCTCTCATTTTCAGGCTGTTTTTGGTACTCTGAACACCCAACCCTTCAACTCTTTCACCCTGAGCTGTCATTTTCAACTCCCAACGTTTTGGAATAAATAATCTTTGGCTATTTGATTTTGCAAGAGGTTGTGCCCAAGGTGAGCATTTGCAGCAAAACTTTGGGGGGTTTGTAGCTCCTTTTTTTCTTTCTTTTCTGTAGTTTGAGGTGCAGTTTGAGCATGGAATTGCCACCTCCTGCCTTCCTTTTTACTCCTGGGAGGGCACACGTGAGGTCCCAACCGTGCAAAACCTGAATGTCCATAAAATATTCTGCACCATGAATAGCTCAGTGTAAGGCAGTGGCACTTCTCCTGCAGGAAAATATTCCCATGCTGAAGTGTTTGACAGTTTAAGCATCGGTGATTAACCTCTTCTAATTAAAGCTTGGGCGGGGGGAGGGTGGAGAAAAAAATCAGCACAGCTTGCAGAGAGCAGAAAAACTGGGATAAACTCATGGAGAAAAAAGCCATTTCCATGAAGCAGCGCCTGGAAACAAAAGGCAACCTCCACCCCAAGCACGGAACATCCTGAAGGACCCAAATGCGGAGGGGCTGAGCTCAAACTGACCTCGCCTAAAGCTGGGACTCGCTGCTCCCAGTCCCGTAGCAACGTTTGTTATGGCCAACAACAGAACCCGAAGGGACACAATAAAAAAAAAGAATTATCTGCTATTAGAACGAAACTCCTGAAACGTCTCCAGCTGGAGCCAAAATTTGGGAGGGAGTGGGGGGAAAGAGGAGTTTATTATTTCAGTAGCTGCAGTGCAAATCCCCTCTGGGTGCTCTGCAAACCACCCTGGGCTCTTTGAACCCAGCCCCCTCATTGACATGGTAATGGGCTTTGTTGAATTCAAAGACGATTACATCAGAGATGTGTGGCCTCTTGTGGCTTTTCCAAGGCTTATAAAGCACACAAATTATATGAAAATATTGGGTTGAAAAATTAGTAAGCCATAGGAGTTTGTGTTGTTTTAGCCACGCTTTACTGCAGGGAAGGAAAACTCTGGCTCCTCCAGACCTTTGCCCAGTCTTTCAGAGCTACTTTCTTTATTGTTTTTCTTTTCTGGTGGGCTCACCTCGGATACACAGCCTGGGTTTTTAAAGGACTTTCATACTGGAGCCACTTTTTCAACCAGAAATGTGTAAAGAGCAGAGACCAGTTCTCTGAGCTGCACCAGTTCGGTTTTAACCGGGGAGAAAGTTCTGCCCCACAACTTTTGGTCACGTGAACCATGCAGAGACATCACTGTCCTCATGGATGTGGAACGGGAAAACGTGGTTGGGAATGGTTTTTGAAATTGTCTTTAATATCAGGTTCATAGATTTGGCAGCACCACCTCAAGTGCAACAGAGGAGATGGGAAAGGCACAGGTTCCTTGTGGCCCCTACAAATTAAAACTCAATCAAAACTCAATCAGAGCTCACCTCCAGTTATAAAATATTTGAGTATCCTGTGGTAAAAGAGGTGTTGGAACTGCTGGAAATGCCTTTTTCACTCACCAGTTGTCCTTCTGTTCCTCCTCCAGTACGAGCTCCCCTTTCCAGGACTCTGCCTGATTGAACAGCAGACCCAGCCTTAGGAAGAAAAGTGACAAAAACCAAAGAAACAAAAGTTGTGTAGGGTTTTTAACAACTCTGAGTTCTCTGTTCCAGGCTGGATCTGGAATCAGGAATTAGAAACTGGGAATTAGGAATCAGGAATTAGGAATTAGCTCTTCACATATGGTTTATTTACCAACATTTCATGTTCCCCCACTCCCACAGAGCCTGCACGACCTTTCCTGTGCCTGCCTGGAAGGAGCAAGGAAACAGCAGTGGGATAATCTGGTCTGGCTGCCAGTTTGGGGGTCTGAAGGCAGGAGCAGGCACAGGGGATGATTTTTTTCTCTGTGGCTGCCTGGCACTGCAGGGGTGCCCACACGCTCAGCATTCATTGATCATTCCAGCAGCTCTTTTCATTCTGGCCACTAATAATAATAATAATAATAATAGTAGTAATAATAATAATATTGTTATTATTATTAATATTAGCTCCTGTTTTTCCAGAGCCAATTATTGCAGGATTAGAACACAGCATCTGCCCCCGTGTGTGTGTGTGTGTGTGCAGATGCATAAATAATGAACTGGGAATCAAATAAAAGAAATCCATCAGACTTTTTCTGTCCTGGGTTTTTTTTGGTTTAGTCTCTGTCCCCTTCCAGCCTTTCACATTCGGATATAAAAGCCCTGGAAGGAAAAGGCTTGGAGAGAAGCAATGGGAGAAAAGTTTGCAAGGGGCAAAATCAGTGGGACCCTGCAGAACAAACATGTGTAAAGGCTTTGTTTCAAAGTGGATGAATGCAAAAGCCTGGTGGGGATAATTTTTGGGCTCTGCCTATTTTGAAAGAGTTGAGGATCAGGAGTAAAGTGAGAAAACAATTCTCTGTAGGAAGCTGTAGCAGACTAAATGGAGCTTGTTGTTGTTGGCAGGGGCGGCGATGCTGAGGGCAGCAGCGTCGTTACTGAAGCTGGAGGCAGCAGAGGTTTAAATAAATAAGGAGAGATCCCTGAACCGAGATAAAATGGGATCTCACTGCGCTGGGTCCTGCCGTGCTCCGGAGCAGGGAGGGCTGGCAGGGTGTGAGCAAAGGGAGATGAATGAGGCTGATCAGATAGGCTCGGCAGAAAGCAGGCAGTTGTTTCTCCTGGTCGGGGCGCTGGGAATCAGTCACAGAATTCCCGAGGGATCTGGGGTTTATCTGCTCATCTCCCGCACGGAGGCACAGCCGGGCATTGCCCCGCTGAGGGAATGGGGGAATGGCACAGCCGGGAAGCTCCGGAGCCCCAAACCCACGGCTCAGGGGCGTCTTTCCTTTGGGCTCCAGTGGAAACCAAAGGCTCGGGGAGAAAAGTCCTTTTTCCATGGCCCTGCTCGGTGGCAAAGCCCCATAAAAGCTGCGGGGTTATTGCTGCTGAGGCCGGCATTAACACAGCGCTCGGCCCAAGCTCTCCCGGGCAGCTCGGCACTAGCAGGAACAATAAAAACCCCCTTAAATCCTTGCACAAGACGAGCACCAAGTCCGGGAAGGATCTGAAAACTCCTTCAAACATTCCCTAAATCCTCACCCAGCAGAGGCTGGGGATGCCAAGGCCGGGTGATAAGAGCCTGGTCGGGGCAGGGAATCACTGACCGCAACCAAACCCTGCGAAGAAACATTCTTGCGGAGTCTGTCCATTGGATGATCCTCCCACTCCCAGAAAAAACTCATGGGAAGGCTGCTCTGGACAAAATTCCCAGGATGAAGGGACAGCAAAGCAGCAAAGAGAGGGCAGGAACAACCTGCTCCTGCTCTGGGGTGAAAACAACAGTGCAACACATCCAGGCAAAATATCCCTGTGATCCCAACTTTCCCTGTTCTGCAGGAAAATCCTGGCTCTTGATTAAGGATCCGGTTTGTAAGAGTGGAGTTTAAGCAGAAA
This sequence comes from Ifrita kowaldi, assembly GCA_013398055.1. NCBI lineage: Eukaryota > Metazoa > Chordata > Aves > Passeriformes > Cinclosomatidae > Ifrita > Ifrita kowaldi. The sequence goes on along the minus strand of VZRS01003384.1, from coordinate 54,537 downwards.
AAAGTTGTATTTGCATTCATATTTAAGAAATTTAAATTATTCCTCTATGTTCTCAGACTGGGGGACATTTGCTAAATTCCCCTTTCCTGGAGGAAAGTTTTGAGGGGAAAAAAAACCCCAAAAGGGTTAAGAAAAGAATTCTTTTTATCCTGGTTTTCTCCTGCAGCCTTTGACACTGAAAATACATTTTGAAACAGTAGAAGTTGAGATAAAAGAGCAAAGAGTGGCAGTTCCCTGGGCCTTTTCTGTTCCCTTCTGGGGGCTCTTTTGTTCTAATTTATGCAGCAATCGTTCAAATAGAACCCAAAATTATATTTTTAGTGACAGCTTCTGCTCCAGGACACTTTTCCTCTTGGTTCCCTTCCCCAGGGCTGCCTTTGGTGCTTGATCCAGTCCCACCAGGAGCAGAACCAGGAGCTGCCAGCAGCACCAGCCTCTCCAGAGCCCAAATATTCCACTTATCCCATCTACACGACACACTCAGGGTTACACCAATCCCTAAGTTAAATAACCAGGGGAGATGCATCCCAAAAATGTCCTTTTCCTCCAGACCAGCCCAGTTCTGTGGCTGAATTCCAGCAGGAACAGATCCATTTCCAATGCCAAAATAAGGGACCAGTGCTCAGTGTCCTGGGAGCACCGCAGTGGGATTTTCCTCCTTCCCAAGGTTTTTTTTTTTTCCCAAATAAGCCCCGTGGCTGTTCAAATCAGAGCTGTTGCCATAACCAGGAAAAATTTGGGTTGCACAGGGCGGGAATGTTGGGATGTCTGTGCAGGACGGGAGCTGGACTCGACGATCCCTGAGGCCCATCCAGCTCAGGACGTTCCCTGATCCCGATCCCGTCCCTATAACCAGGGCAGACCCCACTGGCACACACCTGATTTCCTGGGATCAGCAGATCCTGGGGCTGCTGGAATGCCAGGATCAAAGGCTCCTGAGCCTGTTTGTAATTTCTCTGGGTAAACAAGAGCAGCACTGGGGCACTCGGGGCTGCATAAAGCAGCTTTGGTTCAGCAGGAAAATGGAACTATTTTTACAGAAGCCAGCGAGGGAGGCTGGAGCCACCGATTTGGGATGATTACAATGAACAAAAAAAAGTCAAGCCTGGAAGTGTTTATTTTAATTTAGGGGGCACGGCGAGCTGCTGAGGTGGGAAGATATTATTTTTATGGATTTAATCAGATGGCCGGGGTTTGTGGGCATTGCTAATTGAAAGCTGTCTGCCTCGCCTCGAGCGCAGCGCTGCTTTCCTCCCCGTGGCTGGGAGGCAGAAGGAAAGCAATTATTTACTGGGGAGGGGAAACGGGGATTGGGAGAGGATTAGGGGTGAGAAGGAAAAAAGGGGCTTCGTTTTGGAGGGAAACTTCAGCCTGTCCCGGATGGAGCTGCCTCAGCTCGGAATCCATTTCCCTGCCCCGAGGTGAGTAAGGATCAGCAAGGACCTGGGGAGAAGCTGCTCAGGACTTCCAGAAGGATGCTCAGGAATCACAGCACCTGGAAAAGTGTGTCCTGGGAGCTTCAGTAATTCCCAGGATGTGGCTTTTCCCTTTGAAGCTCGTCTGAGAGCCAGGTGATGAATCCTGGGCTCCCCAGGACACCTCCTTTTTCCCACTGGGTGGATATTTATGGTCCAAGATGTAGGAAAAGGCAGCAGCAGTCACCAACACCACCCATCCAAGCTGCACATGCAGCAAGATGTCACTTTTATTGAAATTTGGCTACTCCAGGTAGCCCTGCAGATTTTCCCCCATGATTTTCACCCCACGCACCCAAAAAGAGGAACCAGGACAAAATTTATTTTTAAAAAACCCAACCAAAACCTGCCCACGGATGAGCTCAGGGGTGTTTCTTCCTCTCATGGTTTGTTCTGTTTGTGGCAGAGGGAATTCCAACCAAGCCAAGTGATGAAGAACAGCCCCCCAAAATGCAGCTTCTTGCCCGTGCCCCACGATGTCACCCCAAAGCCACCAAGCAGGGTGCAAACATCCCCCAGGCAGGGCCCAAACGTGCCGGGCTCACGTTGGAGCCAGCCCCGAGCAGCGCGGTCGCTACGGCCCAAAAACGCCATCTCCAAATATTTTCTGTATCGTAATTACACAAAATGAGTGGAAATTTCTGCCCCCTTCCCCCCAGCCCCAAAAACACGGCCCATTATGAGCTCTGCCAAGTCTGCAGGAACGTAAATAACATTGCAGGCTCTTTGTGCTGTGCGGGAGCTGGGAAGTGGAAAAATGATTGAGGGACAAGTGGGTTTTAAGGTCCCCCCGAGGCCTGTAAGTTACCTGTTTATTTCAAGAAGAGCTGCAACTGCCAAAAGGAAAGGGAAGGAGTTCCTGGAGTTGCTATCATGGGCTGTTTCCAGGGATTATTTCAAAATAAATGTGGATCGAGTCCCTGCTGAGCTTTTCAGTCGATATTCGTGCACTCTGTGGGTGCCTGAGG
>VZRS01003384.1:25415-37450 GCA_013398055.1 Ifrita kowaldi | reverse complement strand
GAGGGGGAATCCTGCCCGGCTGCACAAGGGATGGATTTTGGGGATGGATTTTGGGGGATCCTGCCCGGCTGCATCAGGGATGGATTTTGGGGATGGAGGGAGGGGGGATCCTGCCCGGCTGTACAAGGGATGGATTTGGGGGACGGAAGGAGGGGGAATCCTGCCCGGCTGCACAAGGGATGGATTTTGGGGATGGATTTTGGGGGATCCTGCCCGGCTGCACCAGGGATGGATTTTGGGGATGGATTTTGGGGGATCCTGCCCGGATGCACAAGCTCCACAGGCAGCAGGATTTGCTCTCCTGAGTCCCATGGACAGAGGGGTGGTGGGGAGGATGAAATCCGCTCGTTGTTAACCCAGGGTGAATCCCTGTGCAGGAACCAGGAGCCAAATGAATGGAAGTGCCCCAATCCACGCTAGTTTAGTCACTGGTCCCAGATTAACGCCAGGCTCAGCTAAACCTGGACTATTTGTGGGAGGCAGAAGCTGGGTCTGACTGTGAGGGATCTTTGCTCTGGTCCTGTTCAGGGGAGGATGAAATCAGCTCTGTCAGCCCAGGATAAATCCCTGCACAAGAGGTAGGAGCCAAATCTCCACAGAATTCCATGGAAGTTCCCAAATCCGCACCAGTCCCGGATTAACTCCAGGCTCAGCTAAACCCGGACTATGTGTGAGCGAGGAAAAGGCCGGGTCTAGCCCCAGTGTGAGGGATCTTTGCTCTGGTCCAGTTCTCCTGAATCCCAGAGGATAAACCCTGCATGGAGCACATCCAGCCCAGTTTTCTGAGTAGCAGATTTGACATTAATTCGAGATGAAAAAGGGCAGCCCCTGCTTCCAACACCAGTGAAACACTGACCCACTCCTCTGAATTAATTTTCTGAGTTTGCCTGGTATTAATGACAGGAAAAGAACTTTTCTTTCTCAGCCTGCTTGAAATAAACCAGCATTTTTTTCATCCGCCCAGTGGCCAACCAAAAGGTTTTAAAGAATTACATCAAGGGACAGAACTGAAGGAAAAGAGAATTTTTCTGCTTTCTCTCTTTTCTTATTTCCTCCAAAGAAAGCAGGATTTGTTTTTTCCCTGCAGTATCAGCAGAGGGAAAAGATTCTGTGCAGATTTTGGAGACCAATTCCTCCCCTCTGCATGCAAAGAGAAAAGGATAATATATGTAAAGTGCAGCATACTCCCAGCATGACAACACCGCTCAATTTTCATTGCAGTTGAATTATTTGTCAGGGTGACAGATCCAAATTTAATGTGTGGTGCTACGAACGTTGAACTGTACGAAAATTGATCAATTTTCTAATATATAACACATGCTTCAGACACTTCGGAATATGTTAGGAACACACTCGCTGTGTTCTTGGCTGAGAAAAAAAATAGGATTTAACGACAAATTTCAAGTGGATGTTGCATTTTGCTGGAATTATGTGTGCTCTCATTGCTTTTATCTTTATTTATTTCACTAAGGTTATCTATTAAATTAGTGCTGGTTAATTAAGGCCAGGTTTAGCAATGATAAAAATCAGAATTTAGGAGCAACATTTCAGTGTGGAAATAAAACGATTTTGTATCAAGTGATACAAAGGTCCATTCAAAGGGACAATTGTCCTATTAAATGATATTGGAAGGGCTGGAAGGGTTCACAGAGCCCGAAATTACCCCTCAAAAGGAATCATCATCTCCTGCCATCACAGCAGCTGCATCCACCTCGTCTGGGGAGAACAAGTGGGGAGATTAAAAAATCATCTGCCCCCGGTGATTTGGGTCACCCGGAGGAGAGTTTGGAGCCTCCCTGTCCACCGAACAGGGGCTTCTGTGCTGGCAGGAGGCGCCTGGGGGCAGAGCACTGGAATTCCAGGAAAAGCGGTGCCTTTCACCTCCTGAATCCCGGGATTTCAGCAGCAGCAGGTAACAGGAGAATTTTTCCATGCTGGGCTGTTGTTAAATGAACATTTCATTTGGGTTGCTTTAGGAACATTTTCACGTTTCACTTTCTTGTCCTGTGGTTCCATTTTGCTTTTTTTTCAAACTTTTTTTTCCCAACTTATTTTGGCCTTTTCAAGAAATGCCGATCTGAAATTTCCAACCATTTCTCTCTTTTCCAAAAAGAAGAGCACTTAAAGAAATGCCAAATTGGATTTTTCAACCATTTCTCTCTTTTCCAAAAAGAAGAGCACTTAAAGAAATGCCAAATTGGATTTTTCAACCATTTCTCTCTTTTCCAAAAAGAAGAGCACTTAAAGAAATGCCAATCTGAAATTTCCAACCATTTCTCTCCTTTCCACAAAGAACTGCATTTACCTGATGTCTCCCATGAACTGTTTTAACCAAAGTCAGACTGAAAATACCCTGGACCAGTTAATCCTGAAAAATCCACAATGCCAGGGGTAACCTGTGAACATTTGCCCAAAGAAAAATGATGATTTTATAATTCTATGGACACTTCTACCACAAACTCGTGGATCAAGCCGTGATCACTAAAATATTAAACCAATAATGGTCTTTGATAGAGTTAAAATTCCTGCTCGTCTTTAGTTCTTGTCACCAGCTCTGCAAAGCTCCTTCCATCAGTATTTTATAGGAAGCAGAAGTGGTGTCTTCCTGCAAAAATTCCATCCTCAGAATCTGGGAGGCTTTGCACTGTTTGCTCCAGAATTGCAAATTCCAGAATTATCAGTGGCTGGGCTTTTTTTGGGTGATCAATATTTTTGCTGTATTTAAAAGTGTCCTGATATTTCGTGACTTATTATTATTATTATTATTATTATTATTATTATTATTATTATTATTATTATAAATTATTGCACTTGGGTGCATCAATTTTGTTCCATTCCACACACAGTGACCAACTGGTGTGGGATTAAGGGGAATCTCGCCTGCAGAGTCCATTTAGCAGCAAATAAATCCACTCGGTGCTGGGAGTGATGGCCAAAAATATTCCTGAGGCCGAGCTGCCGCGGAGAAAATCTCTGGTGAAAGCACCATTTGGATCCAGTGTCAAAAATCCCCACTGTTCCGAGGCTAAATTGATCCATATGATTGGAATCTTGCCCAATTGTGATTTTTTTTCTCCACCCCCCAACAATCCTTTGGAAATTCCCATTATGGATGCACTAATGCATGTTGAAGGCTTGTCGGGGCTGCCATAGGAAGTGATGTCATAAGGGAACCCTTAATATTCCAACAGGAAACGTTTTCCTCGAGGAATAGCAGACTTGAAAACTGCAGATTACAATTTAATACCAACCAGATTTCGACATTAACCATGATTTCCGAGAACAATTTGATTTTTTTCTCCCAACCCCCTTTTTCTTTCCCTGCTTCTCCTCCAAATGATCAAAACTTCATCCAACCGCAGGCAGCTCCTGGAATGAGCCCGGAGCTGCTGCAATTTAAACGTCAGCCTCGGGAATTGCAGAGCTCCCTGGGATCCCCCTTCCAGCCCTGCCACTTCCCTGCTTCCCTGTCAACCCCAATCTGCCTCGGAGCCCACATCAAGCCTCGTTTTTTTCTGGGTTTGGGATGTTTTATTTCAGGGTGTCCCCAGGATTTTGGTGGTGCCACCGATGAATTCCTCGATTGCAGCTGGTGGAGCAGTGACAGCACAGCAGCCGTGAAATCCAGGCGGATTTTGGGATCAAAAGTGGCAAATTGCAGAATTCCCAGAGCGGTGTGAGGGGCAGGATGAGGAGAATTAACAACCACCTGAATATTTCGGTTTCTGGCTGCTTTTTCTTCACCTGCCCACGGATTTGTTCATGGTCTGGGGGTTCTGTCCGTGGGCAGCCGGGCTGGGAACTGAGACAGCAAACACAAGACCCATCCCTGTCCCCAGGAGCTGCCAGGGTGCCTGTCCTGCCCTGAGGGAGGTGACAAACGCGGCCCTGCCTCCGTTTGGGTGTCGGTGACCCCGACGGGAGCTGCTGTCCCTGCTGTCCCTGCTGGCCCTGCCCGGAATCCCTCCAGGCTGAGCCGAGCCCAGCTCGTGTCACCAGCTCCTGGAAAAGCCAGCTCAGAGCACACCACTGCTCCCAGGACGGGATTGCCAGGCTGGCAACGTGGACGGGGCTAAAAATAACCCCAGTGGGAAGAGTCCTGGAAGAAGGGAAGGAAAAGGGATGGTGGAGTGGGGAAAAGGTGATGGAGAAAGTCCCCAGCGTCGACCTCCTGACCCGAGTTGTCCTCTGGGATTATCTGATCCCTTCCCAGAGGTGTTTCTGCAAAATGAAGAACTCCAAAGGTTTCAGAACCGAGGGAATCTCTGCAATCCAGCCAGCTGCTGCATGGAAAGGCTTTTTATGGAAGGAAAAGCAACAAGCAGGAGAGCGTGGCTGCTGCAAGCTGAGGGTGGCACCAGCTCTGCAGGGTGAATTCCTCAAACTCACCTGCTGGAAAAAAACCACCTTTTTTCCCCCCAAAAAAAGGGTCAGGAGGCACGAGGTGGGATCCTGCTGCTGTGTCTGCTGCTCCACAGGCTCGGGAATGTGGTGCTGGAGTGGAAAAGGATAGAGGAGAGGGAATTTGCTCGGTGCGGACAAGGAAGTTGAGTGTCAAGGTGAACTTGGAAGGGTTCAACAAAGGAAATGTGGCAAAGAGCAACCCCTGAGGACGGAGAGGATCCCACCACAGCGGCTTTGAAATGCGGGCCTTTTGTTCCTGCCCGCTTTGAAAGGGTCTCCTCGGCTCTCCCAGGGAAGAATCGGGAATTGTTTGCCAGCCAGGACTGAAATGTAAACCAGGATCCCCCAAGAGCAGGGGGACAATGGAACACTAATCCCGCCCTTCCCGGGAGAGGATGCCCACGGGGAAGGGGCTTTAACCACGCCGTGGGCAAGCTCTGTGATGTAAATCCTGACCTTCCCACAATTGCTCCTCGGGAATACTGCCACGGAGGCTCAATCCCTCCCAGGTTGTGGGATGGCTCCAGCTTTGTTCCCTCGGGCCGTTGTTCCCGCTTTGGCACGCAGTCCAAAGCCAGCCGGGGGCTCCCAAATCCATGGAGCACAAGCCCGGAGTGCTGCCAGCAGGATTGACAGGCGTGCAAGGAAAAGGCTCCGTGGGCTGCCAGCTCCTGGAGCTTTTCAATGGAGCGGCCTCCCCATGGAAGATTCCTGCCTTTCTTGGTCAGCAGAATCCTGATCTGCCATGAAATTCTCCCACTTACGTCGGCCTCTGGAAAAGGAGCCCGCGGTGGGGCTCTGGCACGGGGCAGCTCCTGCTCGGTGCCAAATGGAATCCATCCCGTGGCTCCCCCGCAGTTTGTGACACCGCAGGCACGGGCAGCTGGTAGAGGGCACTGAGAATCCAGGGATGGGAAGATTCCTTGGCAAAGGGAGCCCTGGGACAGGTGGGACAGATTCTGCAGGGACGAGGTGGCCGCTCTTTGCTGGTTCCTGGCCCCAGAACGTTGTCAAGGATTTTGGGACAAGTGGCTCCATCCCAAGCCACTGATGGAATTGTCATTCCTACTAAAAACATACAGGAATAAAAGAAAATAAAGGAAAAAGGGGGTTATTTGAATTGAATATTTTTAATTTTCCGATTTTTTTTTTTTTCACTGTGTTTGTCACCTTTCTGATTTCCAGGTGGGTCCCCAAATGCTGCTCAATGAGAGCAGCACAATTTTGGGACTACTCTGTTGGGATAAATCCCTGTGCAAAGCAAGGAGGAACGGAGCCCTGGGATAAATCCCTGTGCAAAGGAAGGAGGAATGGAATCATGGAGAACCAATTTCTTGAACATTTGTTTTTTCAAGTAATTTCTAACTTATTCTGTAGTTCCTTAAATATGGATTTTAGCACACCTTGGTGAGCAGGGAGTTTTCCAAGATCACAAAATCCCAAAGAATCAGGGTTATGGTTGGAATTGTGAGGAACAGATTTGGGTAATGCAAGAGGGAAAGGTTTAATCTCAAAGGTTTAATTTAAGGTCTTAAATCTGTGCTTGACCCGAAATTCATCAGGAAAACCCACTGCAACAGGGGGGAAAAGATATTCCCTCCTCCGTCCTCAAAATTCCTGAAGGAAAAAGTTTGTGAGGGAAACCTCAGCTCTGACACAACCTCCAAGCGATGGGAAATCCACGTCTGCAGGTCTGGGGAGTCAGAGGGATTTGCTGTTGTGCCCTGATTAACTCAGGACGAGGAAAAGTGCAGTTCCTCAGTATCAGAGCTCATTATGATGGACATAATTAGCTGATTTTCAGCTGATTAATCAGTTGGAAAGCGCTGAAGTGCTGATACCCCGCCACTCCTGGAGCTGCTCAGTCCGATTTCTCAGCCTGGGATTGCTCATTCCACGAGTGATGCCACACGAATCATAAAATCAATATTTAATTTATTTATTTTTTAATCTCGTGGAGGTACAACATCCCAATTTCTGGCTGTGACCAGAAGTTGTCATTGCTTGTAGGAGAAGATTAAAAATATCCAGATTTGCTAATTCTAGCAAATAACCCAAACTGATCCCAGCTGGATGCTGTGATCACCCACTGCTGGATTGCTCCGGGTCCTCCTGCCAGCTGTTGGGAATAAACAGATTTGCAGGAAATTTGGTGGGAAATGCAGTAAAAAAGGGTCTGAGCAGCACCAGCCTGGGGTTGAGTTTGGGGGGTGAAACGGGGGATTTTTGTGGAGCTCCTTCTATTATTCCCTGGATTTTTCCCTGGATGGAAGGTAAGGGTGTTGCTGTCCTGTCTCCCAGCACAACTCTGACAAACACCAGTTGCTCTCTCTCCTGCTGGGAGACTCCAGAGAAGGGATTTGGGGAGTGGTGGTTTGGATATGCCCATGGATATCACATTTATTTTGGGATGTGATTCCAGCCATTCCTTCCCCATTGCTTGGAGCCCCCCCTGGAATTCCTCTCAAGCTGACCAGAAACTGCTTGGTCACTTCAGAGGGGTCTGGGTGTTTTATTCTGGGATATTTTATTTTGGGGTGTTTTATTTTGGGAGCTGCCAAAGCTTCCCAGGTGCAGATCCCACCTGGAATGAACAACAAAGGGATTTCACCCAGGAAAGCTGAGTTTTCCTTCAGTGAGGCAACAAATGCAGCAAATGATTCCCAAACCTGATTCCTTGGGAAAATCTTTGGAGGATACTGAGGAGAAAGTCACTGCTTTGGGATGAATGTTATTTCCAGCTGATTCTTGTTGTTAATTGAGAAATTTAATTGAGAAATTTAATTGAGAAATTTATAGAAATGTGGGGTTGTGGCATGAAAAATCCAATGCCTTTGGACACCTCCTCCTCCTCCCCTTTACGGTCAGATGTGATTTTTATGGGGTTTTTCCCTGTTGCTCTCATTTTTCCGAAGGTTCCTGTCTCCATCTGGGCCTGGTGTGGAAAAATCCGGTTTTGTTGAATCCAGCCTGGGCTGGTGACTGATAATTCTGTCCCTGCTCGTTGTAGGGGGCAGTGATGCCGTGGGGAGCTCGGGGGTCTTGTTTTTAATTCCCATTTGGGGAAAACATGGATCTGTAGAGGAGATTTCCCTGGCAGCCTCCCGCTATCCACAGATTGGGCCTGTGCTCCCGCTCGGAGCCATCCTGATGGATTTTCTTTTCCAGTTTTAGTGCATTTTCTCCTGGTGCTGCCTCCTGCAAAAGCAGATGGGTGACAGATTGCTCCGAGTGACCTCACCAAAAGGCGTCATTTATTATTCCAAAGTTTCCGAGAGTTTGGGAAAATATTCCTCGACTCCGACAAAGCCCAAACTCTGCTGCTCCGCACAGCAAATCCCACCTAGGGAGCCCAGAAATCCTCCTTTTTTGGGTCTCCAGCAGGTCACCCACCGCTGCAGACCTGCCTTTTAATAAATTTCAAAATCCAACTTGCTCTTGTTTCCCTGCTTGCTTAGGGGATTTTTCCACTCTTTCTTTATGGATCCATGAATCACTCGGTGTTCTGGAGCGTGTTTCACCATTTATCAACGATTATGAGGGAAGAAATAATTCCTTCTGAAAGGAGAATAATCCAAATTATTCTTATTGTTTTATTGGCAAATAAAAATATAATTTATGAGCCAGTCAAGAGCAATAACCCTTAAGTGCACGACTACAGAATAGCCCATTAAGATCTTTTTAATGCCATTTTTGTCTGGACTGGTGTGAGTTAATTTAAAACAAACACGCGGAGCTGCCTTTCCAGGAGTATTTTGGTGTCTAACCCCGAGTTGTTTGAGGAAAAATGAGGCAATTTGGTGCCTTTGAGGAGCCTTTGGCTCAGATTTTCCAGTGCTGGGGGGTGCAGTTGGTTTGTTCCTGGCGAGGTTTGATCCGTTTATTCGAGATCAGGGCCGTGGAATTATCACGGCTGATAATTCCGTTTACAGGTGGGTTTTGAGGGAAAAGGATGAGCTTGGCTCCCAAAATTGGTATCAGGCTGAGGAATTCCCTCTGTAAGGAAGCGTGGGGTGGGTGGGCAGAGGGTTTCCCGGATTGTTCCTGGAGTTTAAGGAGCTGACAGCTGGGAAAGGCCCATTAATAGGGAATCTCCAGGGCAGGCCTGGAGTGTAAATCCAGGGAAAGGCAATGGCTCTGCCTGGTTCTTCCCAGGTGGAAGTGAATCAATCCTTGCCTTTGAGGAAGGCAGGAATGGGACACTCGGATGCTTTTCCATCCCTTTTGACTCTGCCCCGGCGTGGGCAAACCCAGGGGAAGCTGAGCAAGGTTTGATCTCGGGAATCCTGGAATGGTTTGGGTTGGAAGGACCTTAAAGCTCATCCCATCCCACCCAGGGACACCTCCCACTATCCCAGGGTGCTCCAAGCTGCCCTTGGACACTTCCAGGGATGGGGCAGCCCTGGAACAACCTGTTCCAGAGCCTCCCCACCCTCCCAGGGATCAATTCCTTCCCAGTATCCCACCTAATCCCACCCTTTTTCAGCTGAAAACCATTTCGTGAGGGCTGCACTGAGATCCTGGAGCATCCTAAACCCCAATTTTTGGTCAGGAGAACCTCGTGGGGCAGAGCCCCGGTGGGATGTGGGTCCTCGGAAGCAGGCAGGAGGTGGGAGCTGGGCAGGGCCAGGACTCTTCTCTCCAGCCCCTGGAATTGTTCCTCTGCTCCCACGGAACTCCTCCTCCCAGGCTGCTGCTGGCCAGTTCCTTCGTTTGGATGCCCAAATTCTGGGAATTTCTGCATTCCGTGCCGGCTGAGGGACACACACCGAGCACAGGGATTTTATTTTTGATTTTATTTGACTTTTTTTTCGCTTTGTCTTTCTTGCTTTCACCTATTTCTGCATCCACGCCCCAGTTTTGACTGAAGTCTTCCCAAATCCAAGTTTAAATAATGGGATTTGGTGAATTCCTGTCTTCCTTCCTCCTGCTACCGGAATTTCTCCTCTCATTCCCTTGTGCTCTTAATTCTTGTGGGATCCATGAGGCATCTCTTGGATTTTGGGGGCATTCTTGCCCTCAAATCGAGGTTTTGGTGTCTCCTGAGCCACTGAAAGCAAGGAAAATTTGATATTTTGGCTCTTCAGTTTCTTCTCCTTAGAATCTGATACGTCATCACCCCAATTACATTATTTAGGAGGGTTTATTCCTGATTTTTCAAGCGGAGAAATTTAAAAAAAAAAAAAAGTTTTGCCATGTTTTAGGACCAAAGTGAGTATTTTACACACATCCCAACAGCTCTCTGGGAAGCGTTTAAATTTACAAGCTGCTCCTAAATTCCAACACACAGGAACCCCCTTGGAAAAGAGAATTTTTTAAGGAAAGAACAGAGATTTCAGCTTCGTCTGAGGGGGCTGCAGCTCAAAATTGCTTTAACAAACGTGTTCCCTAGTACATCTAGATTTAAAGCTGCTTTAAAAGATGATTTTAGTATCCGAAAAGCGATATTTTAATAAAAAATGAGCCTTCCTCTCTTATGTTCCTCAGCAGAACTTTTGGGGTGAATTGAGAGGTCGCTGTGCCTTCCACACTTAATGAGACCCTTTGGAAGGAGGTGGAGGTAGAACAAGAAAAAAAAGTGGGTTTTGGTGAGTTTTGATGATTTATTTGTGATTTTGTGGTGATATTTTCTTTGTGGTGATATTTTTTATTGTGGTGAATTTTTTCTGTGTGGTGATTATTTTTTTGAAATTATTTTTTTTGTGTGTGGTGATTGGGATTTTTGGTGATTTTTTTGTGTGGTGATTTCTTTTTTTGTAGTGAATTTTTTTGTGTGGTGATTTTTTTTGGTGATTTTTTTCAGTGAATTTTTTTGTGGTAATTATTTTGTGTGGTGATTTTTTTTGTGGTGATTTTTTTTGTGTGTGGTGATTATTTTGTGGTGATTTTTTGGTGTGTGTGGTGTTATTTTTGGTGGTGATTTTATATTTTTAGTGATTTTTTTTGGTGGTGATTTTATTTTTTGGGTGATTTTTTTAGGTAATATTTTTGTGGTGATTTTTTTTTTTGTGGTGGGGTTTTTTCGGGGGGGTGATTTTTTTGGGGGGGTGATTTTTTTGGGTGGCGATTTTTTTTGTGGTGGGTTTTTTTTTTTTTTTTGGTGGGTTTTTTTTTTTGGGTGACTTTTTTTGGTGATTTTTTGGTGGGGTGATTTTTTTGCATTTATTTGTGTTCCTGTGGGACCCCGGTGCCCCTGGCCCCACCTGGGGGTGTTCCTGGAGCCCCTCTCCCGTTCCCTCTGGCTGATTAAGAGGACCCAGAAGGAGACAAGAAAAACCCTCTCAGAGCCCAGATCCTGACCCGGACACTCCGTGGAGGGGACGCAGCTCCTGGGGCTGGCTCAGGGTTGTCCCTCCAGGCCCCAGGGTTGTCCCTCTGTTCTTCTCAGAGCAGCACAGCCCAGAAAGATGAAAGAAAACAAATAAAACCCCCCCCGTCCCTCCTTTAATGATCAATTTGTTCCTCCTTAATTAAACGTCCAACCTCATCCCCGTTTGATCCCACCGCGGTTTTGCCTTCTCATCTTGGCTTGAAAAGCGATTTTATTTCAATTTCAAGACTTTTTTTGTCCTTGCTTTTTTTTTTTCTTCCCTTTCCAGTTCCCCCCCTCCGCATGGCCCAGCAGGAGATGTCTCTGTCAGGAAACCAGCTCCACGCTCGGGAATCATTTTGGGAATGTAAGCACATCCTGCAGGACCTGGACAAACACAGAACGTTTGGTGGGGTTTTTGTTTTCACTCCCTGAACCTTTTTCTTTCCCACATCCACGCACCAGCAGAGAACTCGGCAAAGGAGCGCCCAGGAATGAGCCCAAAGGGAGGGATTTGGGAGCCCAGCCCCGAGGGAACATTCCTGCTAAAAGGCAGCAGTTGAGGAGAGAGATTCCCATGGTTGGTGGAATTGGTCTCCGTTTCCAGGTCGCTGCTCTGCCAGGGAAAAGAAGACGTGTGACAAAATCTCGTTGTCTTGGTTGGAGCTGGAGTGGAAGAGACTCAGCCAGGACTAAAACAGGAGAAAAATCTCATTTTTGCAAGCTTTTGTCATTGTCTTTTATTGAAGACTCCGTTCCAGTTTCTGTCAGGCAATACATGAATCCTTCAAACCAAAATATGATTTCAGTCCGAGTTCATGGATACAGCTCCTCATTCCCACGGAGCCATCAACTTCTGTTGCTCTCCAGCACCTTCTTTGGTCACTTACAGGCTGATTCCTCTGAGATTCTCCCCTGAGAATTTAATTTTTATTTCATTAGATTGGAATTATTTCCTCCCGTCACCAAAATATTCCCATGTGGGGCAGTTGTGGCTTTTCATTGTTAAGGGATCTAGAGAAACCAGACAAATCCATCTGAATTCCTTTTCCCTCATCCCTTACCTGCAGCAAGGTTTCATTTGGGCTGATTCCAGCCCTTTGGCACGGCCAGGCTGAGCCACTCTCCCCACTGACCCTGAACTGGTTTAGACTGGGCTCTTAATTTTGAGCAAGCTAAAAATAACCTGTAGCCTTTCCCACCTGCGTGAGGGAAGCTGGAATTGAGGAAAAAAAAAATCAGATTAAATTCTGGTTTGGGAGGGGGAAAACGCTGAGATCGATTTGTTCCAACATATTTTAGCGCGATTGGCTCTGGAAAA
>VZRS01003384.1:8969-25046 GCA_013398055.1 Ifrita kowaldi | reverse complement strand
GAGAGGGCAGGGCTGGGGAGAAAATCCCCGGGAATGGATGTGGGCACTGGAGCTGTTCAAAGGCAGATTTCGGGACAAATTGAGGGAGATGAAGGTGAGCACCTGTCCAGGTGAAATTCCAAAATCCTCACTGTGGATAGGGTCAGGATTTGGGGCTTTGGGGCTGCTGGTGATGAATCCCTGGGGGGATTTGGGGTGGCACTGACCCCCTTTTGGGGCTGTTCTGAGTGACCCTGGGGCTGTGACCCATCAGGCTCTGCCCTCACCAGTCCCCTGGCAGCAGAACCAGTGGCCCAATGGGCCACCAGCCCTGGTGCCTCCTGGAACCAGTGGGAAACGCTGGGAAATCAATGGGAACTGAAGCCCTTTTCAAACCTCCACGGGGTGGCTGGAAATATCCCTTCCCTTCCCTGCAGGACCACCCAGGGCTTCCCTGATCCCACAGCCCGTCCTCTGCGAGGCCACCGTGGCCACCTCTGAGGCCGAGTGGCCGCTGTGGCCCGGGAATGACCACAAACCCCTCTCCCTGCTCACACTCGAGGCTTTCATCAGCTCCCCCAAAATCTCCCCAAATTCAGCGGCACCGGCCTGGGGAGCGGGGCCAGCACCTGGAAATTCAAACAAATCCACGGCACTGGCCGTGTTTGGGTTTTCCCCAGGCGTTTGGAAAGGGATTTTTTTGGAAAGGAGGATTCGTGTCTCCATCGACAGAGCAAATTTGTCTTTGAGAAAGAGAGCAGGGAGAGCGCTGAGGTGCGGCGGGGTTTGGAGGGTGATCCCAGCACCTCGGGGCCTTTGGGAAGGGGGATTCTGGTTGGACTCAGCAGATCTTGAGGTGGTTCCACGGAAATGTTCATCCCTCGGTCGCCTTTCCGTGCTGGGATTCGCCTTTTCTCTCCTCCCCTCCCATCTTCAAAGCAGCGTCCTAAAAATCTCATCTGATCTTCCCAAATCAGAGCATGAAGAAAGAACCAAAACCGGTTCCTGCTGCTGCAGCAAAAGCTGGGTTGGGCTTATCTATCTATCTATCTATATAAAAATATATAATATTTAGATTATATTCTATTTTTTATTGTATAGATTTATAGTTTTTCTGTATTATCTATATTTTTATACACAAAAATAGAAAACTTGTTATACAAATATATATTTTTATATATTTTACATAACAAAGAAATGTATTTTTATGGGTTTTATTTTTTATATATTTTTTATATTTTTAAACGTTTTTTAATATTTTTATATTCATATTTTTACTATTTATATATTTTTATATTTTATATATTTTCGTATTTTAATATTTTTTATATTTTATATCTTTATATATTTTATATCTCTTTTTCCCCTGGTTTTTATATTTTACACATATTTTCCAGTTTTATCTACTTTTAGATTTTTATATTTTTTATATCTGGTTTTTAAAAATACCTATTTTCACCTGCATCTCACTGAGCTCCCACCTGCGTGCAAATCATTTGTCTGCTCTGAAATCAGAGGGCTCTGCTCTCTCTGGCCCAAAATCTCAGCACCTTGGGTGAATATTTAAAACCAGGTGGATTTTTTTCTGAAATTCTTCTGAACATTATTCTGTAAAATCTCTGATTTTGCCGATGGTGGCACTGGGTCCTGTGTGGAACAACACCCACTGGCCACAAAGGTCTCCAATTTATCTTTTTAGAGCCTATTTTATTTTATCTTCCCAATATCTGAGATGTGCTTGTGAAGCCTGAGCTTGGAAATTGGAACTGGAATTGGGGAGGAATCAGAGCAGCAGCTCCCACAGCCCCCAGCCATGCTGATAATTAATCTATTCATTAATTGATCTGTGTTTCAGAGCCTTTTTGGTGCAGGAAAAGCCAGGAAAATCCAATTTCGGCTCCCAGTGTGTGTTTGAGCATCCCATAATGGGCCGGCTGGAGGCTGTTGGAGCGCGGCGGTGTCTGCAGGATTTCGGGAGCCAGAGCAGGCGGGATTTTATGGATCCACACAAACACCTGGGCAGCGAGTGCAGAACCGGCTGGTGTTGGGATAACGGGAAGGGTTTGTCCTGGATTGTGGAGTTCTAAAGGAATCTTGGGGAGTTTTAAAGGTGCCTTCCCTGGCAGCTGCAGCATCTCCGAGCCTCTGGGGTGAATTGATCCAGGAATTCACCCTCAGAGGATGAAAACCTGGAGGGAGGAGGTGTTTGTTCCTTTCCACCCTCCTTCCCGAATTCCGTGGCCATGGAATTGTCCCTGCCGCACCCCGGGCCGTACCTGTGCTGCAGGAGCAAACTGGGACGTGTGTTTTTCCTTAGTCCAACACTCCAGAAACACAAACCCACCCCGTAGGGTGCTGGATCTCTCAGGCTGGTGTCACAGGTTTGCTCCAAGTGCTGTCATTCCCAGCTTAAAAACGAGGGAATTGGTAGGGAAAAGGGATCAGCCTCCCGCCTCAGCCCGTGGCCGGGGCTCAGCCAGACCCTAAATGTTTATGGCCCTGATAAGCTGCCATAAACCTCCCAAGGAGCAGCCCTGGCTGCTGCCACACTCAGCCCGTTCTTGTGGGGTTCCATCGTCCCCCAGAACCGGGATGTTCCCTGCGGGAGCCCGGCTGGCACCCTGGGAGTGGGGAGGGCGGCTGCACATTCCCGTCCCGGGGAGGGAGAGACGCCCAGGGATGGGGGAACTGCGGGAAGCGGATTCGATGCTGTTTCTTTCTTTATTTTTATTTCGTTTCGTTTTATTTTGTCCCGTCTCCTCTCCCTCTCAAGTGACTCCTCCTCTGCAGTCCCTCCCAGTAACACCAGTGCTCTCTAACACCCAGCTTTTCCCAGCTGGAATTTCTTTGCCCGGGTGCCTGGCAGAGGTGGCTCATCCCCCTTCTCTCCACCAGGACTTCCAGGTTTTTAAGGAAGGCCTGCCCTGCTGCTCAATCCCGCGGAAGGAATGCAGGGAATACCGGGAATGCAGGGAATACCAGGAACTGGGCCCAGCGTGCGTCCGAGCATGAGAGGCATTTCTGGGATTTCTCTGCCCTCTGGGAATTGCCTGCCTGGGACCTCGCAGTGGATTTTCATCCAATTCCGGTGCAAGTTTAAGTGCCTGTCAGGAGGAGGAATAATATTCGGGAATGAAGGGTGGAGGGAGGGAATCCTCAGCTGGTACAAACCTTGCTGGCTCCGAGGGACCCACGCTGCTCTGCACCAGCTCTGCTGCTGGCCCCAGGTTTAAATAAACTGCAAGGAGCAGCCTAAACTCGGTTTTAAGGAGGAAAGGGCTGCTGGGAATGTTGTACATTTATTTCCATCTGTTTTAAACTGTTTTGGGAGTCTGTCCCATCCTTTTGCTTGAAAAATCGAGGCCAGCAATGGTGTATTTTGGGGAACAGTGGCTCCCCAGCATTTCTGTGCAATCCCAAAAAAACGAGGACATCCAGTGTCTTTCTCCACCCTCGCCCGAGCAGAGTCAGCCTGGTGTGGTTCCACCACCTCCCCCGAGCTTTATTCCCCTTCTCTTCCGCAACACCAGCCTGGAGCACGAGAATCCTGCTGGGAAGCAGAGAAATCAGGGAGAGGGAAAGCTCTGGATTGTGCGGTGTGGCCCTGGCGTGGTCGGATGTGCCCCGAGTCAGCCCCTGCAGAGGTTTGTGAGCAACTTCGGGAAACGTGTGCTGGGTTCCCAGCAGATTCCCTGGATGAGGAATCCACGGCCAGGATGATGCTGGAGTGGAGCTGTTTGCTTTGTCCCCTGGCTTCCACTGAAGCTAGGGAGCAGCAGATCCTGTGGATGGTAAAACTGAGGTTCCCCTTGCTGGTTTTAACCTGTTTATTCCTGAAATTCGTGTCAAATGGGAAGGCAAATTTACACGGATCTCCCACAAAGAGCTCCCCAGCAGTAGCTGCTCCCTTCCCCCAAAGAAAAGATGTTTTCCACTAAAAGCTCAGGAAAGTGCAGCTGTCAAACCTCCTCAGCTTCCCCCGGCTCCAAAGAAGGGTTTAATCAGGGAAAGCGAGTGAGGAGTTGTGAGCTCCCCGCAGTAAACAAGTTAAACATTATTAAACACACACGTGTCTCGTGGAGGAGATGAATTGGTTGTGTGGGTTTATTTTTCCAGCATTATTTCACCGAGGAAAGGGGGGGAAAGAAAAGGCTGGGAGCTGATGCCAAGATGATGGAGCTGAAACAAAGCCCAGGGAAAGAGTTTTCCACTGGGCTCATTTTTTTCCCTAATAACTGTCTCGCCTATCTGCCAATCTTGGGTCAACAAACAGGGGGTGATTGACAAGTTAAAATGTTTAGCTGAGCCTGCAACTCACATAAACCAACTTCAAACTTCCAGGGCGGGAGGGAGAGGGAAGAGAAACAAACCACGTCCCTTCCCTGCCCGCCCCTCCCTGGAGAACCGTCCAGGAATGGGTTTCTGGTGGAAAACGGGACATCCCCATCTCCACAGCAGGTGGGGGCTGCTCATCCCTCCTTGTCCCACCAGGAACAGTGATTCAGGGCTGGCTGGGACAGGGAATGCCATTCCTGCATGGAAGTGCAGTGAGTTTGGGGATCAAAGCAGGGGAATGTGCAAGTACAGCGTGGCTGGGAGGCCAGATGCCTTTGGAATATCCAGGGAAGGCAGATGGAGGTGTCTGCTCCTCCCAAATGGTGTAAGGACAGCTCAGAGTGGGGTATTTGGGATCAGAGGAAGGCTCTGAGGAGAAAATTAATTAATTCAGTTGTCCCAGGTGATTTTAATTGATTTTTGTATCCATCAGTAAACCTGAGCCCTGCCTAATGAGCGGCACAGTCAGAGCTGGGAATGCCAGAGGTCACTTTTCCACACTGCTCTTCCTTCAAAGTTACAGACTGTGGGACTCTGAGTCCTCAGTGATTGTTTTTCTGGGAAGTCCTTGCAGTAATCCTTTGGGAATCTCCTGCTCCCTGTCCTTCAGCTGGAGAACAGAGGTTTCACACCTTTGTGTGTTGGGTCTTTCATCCTTCAGCTCCTCAGAGGCTTTTCCATGGCTCTGGCATTGGTGTGCCAGCAGAGCCAGGCAGATCCTTGCTCCGGACTGCCATGGGAATTCTGAGCTCCCCAGCTGTTCCCACAGCGTGGATTTGGGATGGCTTTGAAGCAAGGGAATAGGGAGCTGCAGAACTGGAGTTTCCCAGCTGATCCTTAGGAACAGTCACGTCTCTGCTTCTCCCATCCGTGAATTTTCAGACCTGTTCTCAATTTTTCCTGTCATTTTTTTTCCTGAAAGGACATGGATCCCTTGCTTTGGAGGGGTCTGTCCTGGCACAGGAGTCTCTAAAAAAGGTCTGTGCACTAACCACCCCACACTGACCACCCCGTGTCCCTCCCACACCCCTCAGGATGTGCCAGTCCTGGCTTAGATGTCACCCAGAGCTGGTTTAAGCTGAGCTTTAACTGCAGCTGAGTCCAAACCCCACTGAACAAAAGTGTCCTGTCTCCTTCGGGGTGGATTTCCAGGGAAGAGCTTTTCATTTCCTTTGGATCTCATTTTTAGGACTCACTTCTCCTTAACAAAAACCAGCTTTAAAGTAAAGATATCTTACCCTGGGATGGATGTTAAACCCAGAATGAAAGTTCCTGAAGGTACTGACAGGTGGATTTTGGTATTTTTATTGAGCTCTGTCTCTGCAGTAAAACTGATCCTTCTGGCTTGGGCCGCAGCTGTAAAAAGCCTTTCAAGCCCTGTCCCAGGTAGGCTGATTTGATGTGATTTTGGTGTGCCTATAAATCTAAGATATTACTTGAGGAAAAGCTGCACTGAGTAGGTCTGGCTGGGAGGGATGAGAAGCCTTTAAGGAGAGGGGGATTTTGGGGAGGGGGCTGAGCATCGAGGACGGAGATGTGCACACAGCCCGGACTTCTGAGTGACCCAAAAGGAAATGAGTTGGTAGCTGGAGGGTTACTGCTGATGTTCGGAGTGGTTTAATACCCCTCCGGGTGCTGTTAAACCCCTTCCCTGAGCCCGACACCGCCGGGAGCTGCAAGCCGGGCTCTCCCCCTGCCTTTCCATGCCCAATTCCCCCCGGGAGCACCGGGAATGCTCCGCGTGGTGCTGCTGCTTCATCCCCTCGCTCCGAGGTTTCCATCCCATGACGAACACCTCGTCCGTGGGCTGTCCGAAGGGATTTTCTCCTGCCAGCTGCTCCGTGGGCTGCGGGGATCCCGGGCGGGCGGAGTCCCTGTAACCAGAGCCCCGAATCCTCTCGCTGGGCAGAGCCCTGAGGCTGAGACAGCTCTTTGTTACCCAACTGTCCCGGCCCTTCAGCCCAAGACAGCTCCATCGCCCTTCATTTCCTCTTCCTATTAAGTGCTTATCCCTGGCGAGACGCGAGCAGCTGGATGGAGACAGGGAAAACGGGAAAAGCGGGAGGCGCTGCTCGCGTCTGGGGATGCTCAGCCTTTGCTGCAGAGCTGGAGGCGGCCGAGGATGCGCGGGATGCCCCGACAGGCTCTGTATCCTCGGGCAGGGAGGGGTTGGATCCCATAAAATTTAACATTCAGGCTCCCAGAGGGAGAATGAATTTTCATTTCTCCCAGAGGGAAAAATGGCAAAGGAAAACGTCTGGGTTTTCTAACAGTCAGCATCGGGAAAAAGGAAAAATGAGGGGAACCATCAGCTCCTGATGACTTTGCTTTGCTTTGTTTTGTCCCAAGTTTTTTCACTGACCTGTGGAAATTTCTGGAAATGCCCCCCTCCCTGCCCTAAAGGACAAACCTCCACACGAGCAAGAGACAGGGAATGAGCCCAGGACCAATGTTTTTATGGGAATAACACGGGAGATGGTTTTCCTGACTCACACGGGCTGGGTTTATCTTGACCTCCAGCTGAAAACGAGCCTGCAAAAACCAAGCTCTCCCACCACCGTGCCCTTCAAGATTCCCGTGGATTCCCGTGTTTTTAGGCACCCATGAGGTGCACGAAGAAAATTCCTGAGATCACCCAGGAGTTCTGATTGGATTAATCCCTTACCTGCACACTTTTCCCTATGCTGGCCTCAGCTTTGGAGCTGCCGATCTCCCTCCGTGAACTGAAAGTGTTATTTTGGATGTTTTGTTACTTTATGGGCAGGCTGGATGAGATTAAAAGCACAATTAGCACCTTCCAGTCCTGAAGGCCGATTTCACTGCAATGCTTGCAATTCCCCTTCAGGATTCATTCCTTTCCCAGGTCAAGAGTGCAAGCCCTTCTCCAGCGTGGTGTGGAAGTTTCCATGGGAATAAGAGCATCCCACGTTACCAGAACCATTTTTTGGGAATGCAGAGCCCTGGAACCCAGGTGGGCAATCCCCAACCTCCACCTCTCCCCACGGTTATGGACACAACACCCGCCATTCCCTGAACTCCTGTTTTCCCCTGAACTCCTCTTTTTCCATCTCCCAGATCCCGATATGCTTTTTCCAGCCTTTTCCCCGCTCCAGGACTGATTGATGGGAGCAGTTGATCTCCCTGCCCTCAGATGGGTGAGCAGCTGCCACTTCCAGAGGGTGAGGGAATGAACTCCTCCTTTCTTCCCTGTCCCTCTCTGCCGGCCCAGAGGTGACGCTGGGAGCCACTGGAATCTCCCAGCTGCTTTGATTTATTTGGATTCTTGTTCCCCCCTGACCCCTCGGCTCGGCCTGGCCTTTCATCCCAGCACTGGGGGGGCCTAAGGCTACTTAACTTCCGTGATGGGATGAGCTCAGGGTATTCCGGCCTTTTGGCCAAAATCCAGGGAATTCACTCCACTCCTGTCTCCACTTTGAACGAAGGCACGGGGAGAGACATCCCAAGAAATTCTGCACAGCCCAAAAGCCCCTGGGGAGTTGGATGGAACCACTTCAGCCCTGAGTTTGCAGGGATTTAGGGAAAGTTCCCCTCCATCCTCTCCCAGGAAGACAAAGCCCTTCAGCAGTGCCAAGCATCCCGAATTTTCCACCTGGAGCAGAGGAAGGGCTTCTTCCTCTTCCACCTCTCCAGGATTTTGCTCCTTTTCAGTGCCTCTTGCAGGTTTAGGCAAAGAAAAACTCTTCCCGTGGTGGCTGCCAAGGTGGTTGACATGGAACATGGAAAAGATATCCCAAAAAACCAAAAGGAAGTGGTGCCAATATTCCGAGTTGATTTTCTCACCTGGGACCCCTCTATCATTTCACTCTGTTGAGCAGAGCCCTAAATCAAGGATTCACCCATCAGTAAAATGAGAGGGAGAGGCTCTCACAGAATCCCAGGAACTCTGAGGTTGGAAGAGCCCTCCAAGGCCGTCGAGGTGATGCTGATGGAGCAGTGTCCATCTGATCCCATGAAATGGCACTGGGAGCGTTCCCCATGGATGGACATTTTTCCTTCCTTCCATTTCCAGGTATTTGTGGGGTCACAGTAATTCCTGGGTGAGTGTTTGGGTAAGGAGAGCCACGGGGGTGATTCTGACACCAGGAAAGAGCCTCGTTCCCACTGGGTCTTTGAAATTGTCTCTGCAGGGCTTTGGAAATGGATTTGAAATTCCAAAATTATCCACCTGCCAGGGCTGAAGCTGCAGCCTCCAAACTGTTTATTTTCCTCTCAGTTTTGCACTTTGACCACATTTACCTGGATTTTTTCCTTGTTTTAGCACCCGGGTGCTTTCTGAATGCCATCTCCAAAAGGTTTCATGCCAGCTCTCTTCAGAAATCCATCCTATTGCTGCTGCCCTGTCTCAATTTTGGCACAACGTGGGTGTGATATCCCGATGCCTCGGAGCTCCTGCGGTCTGGAGGAGATCCCTGGGACAGCTGATCCATCTCTTTTCCTGTCGGGCGCCTCTTCTCCCTTGCCTAGAACTCCTAACTTTTGCTTTCCCGCTGCTGCTGAGCGTGCCTGGGGTTTCATCCCTGGAAAGCTTCTCGGGATGTCGAGCCAAGGGGGTTTTTTTAAGTGTGTGAGAGCCCCAGCACGGGTTTCCATTTTTCCAAAGGCAGGGAAAAGTTCCTTGGCAGAGGAGCTGATTTATGGCCCCGTTTAATGAGGTTCTTGTCAGAACCTGGTTTAGCGGTGTAAATGCAAGTGTCAGGCGGGGATAAATCACGGAGGAAGAAATATTCCCCTTCTCCGGCAGAGATAAAGCAGCCCCGCGGTTAAAGAGGAATCCGTGGGGGTTTGGGGACATCCTCCTTGATGTGCCGGGGAGATAAGGCGATATCAGCCCCGCTAAGTGCCCTCTCCAGCGTTAATTGCCGATTAACGGAGGGGCAAGGCCCGCCTGGGAGAGCCTCGTCCCCCGGGATGTGGCAGCTCCCAGTCCGGGATCCTGCCCCTGCTGTGAACTCCCTGCACTCCCAAAGAGTCAATATCCCCGGAATTCTCCTTCCTTTCTTGCAGGGCATGAACTCGGGGTGGGTTGAGGCAGGTCCGAGCTCTGAGGCTGGTCATGGAATTACACAGGGACGGAAGGGTTGGGGTTGGAAGGGGAATTCAAACTCCTCTCATTCCAGCCCCTTCCCACGGGCAGGGAACCTCCACTGGCCCGGGGTGCTCAGATCCTCCTTGCCAGCAGCTCTGGGCTCGTGGAGTGGGCAGGGAACTCCCTGCAGCAGCTCCAGTTCTTGTATTTGGGAGTGGGGAGATTCCCTTAAGCAAAGAAAAACTCCTTCCATGGCGGCTGCCAAGGCGGTTGACATGAAACACGGAAAAACTATCCCAAAAAACCAACAGGAAGTGGTGCCAAAATTCGGAGCAGTTGATTCTCTTGCCTTGGGACCCCTCTATCATTTCACTCTCTTGAGCAGAGCCCTTGCTCAGGAATTCATCCGAGGCCGTGGCTGAGGGCGTCCCTCTGCTCCCGGGGTGGGGTGACCCAGGGGAGGAATGGGGACACCCCGGGGACACCGGGAATGGGAAAATCCTGACTTTGAAGGGCCCCACAAGGACCCTCAGGTCAGGACACCCCAAGATGTTGCAGCTGTCTGCCCCCGCTGTGCTTCCTCAGCCTCTGGAAGCAGCATTCCCACTCACTCCTGACCTTGCTCCCGGAATTAACCCCTCACCTGCCTGCCCGGAGGGAAAAGCACCAAATCCCAGCGGCCGCTCCCCTTCCAGCCCTCCCCAAAGAAACGGGGAGATGCACCCAGCCTCGGCTCCCGCTCCAGGGCTGCTCCCCGGGAGGATCCTGCAGGATCGGAGCTGCTGGAAGGGATTTGCCGTGTCCCCATGCCCCCCTTCCCGGGCTGGCTGTCCCAAAACCCCATGGATTCCTCCCTCCCTGCCTCTCCCAAAGCTCAGGCTGTGCCGGCTTTGCCGTTCTGTGTCCCCTGCCTGTCCCTCTTGCTTTTCCCTTCCAGGAGAGCCGGGAGCGGGTCAGGGAAGGCCAGCCGGTACCTCCCTGCTTTTCCACCCTAAAACATGTGGGATTTTATCCCAAACCAGCTGCATGGGCAGCTAATAAAACCCAATTCAAGATGCTGCTGGATGTAAAAGCCACAGCTCCTTTTTGTCCAGAGCCATCAAAGCCCTTAAAGAGAACCAAACCGGAAAAGACAGGCCCCTAATAGCGAAAACAAGGCAGGGGGAAAAGGGGGTCTGGGAGGAATAAAACTGGCAGGAGGGTCCCGAATTTTTCCATGACTGATGTGGGCATTGCAAGGCACTGGCACGGAAAAGCAGCACCCGCAGCCCCACAATGGCACTGAATAAACCACGGGCACAGCTCTGCTCCAGCAGCTCCGGGCACAGCCAGCGCCGGGCTGGGGCATCCTGGCACCGAGTCTGTGGCAGCCAACACAACAATCGGGATTGGGAACGGAGCAGGAGTTAATTAAGGCTGGATCTTTTATTCCCCTGTGGAATAAAAGCGCGGGGGAATGAGCCGCGGTGCCAGGCCCCGGTGGGAATGTCGCTCCCAGCCCGGGAGAATCCAATCCCGTTATTAGCATCACAATCTTGCCCAGGATGCCCTCGGCTGATGCAATGCCAGGGGTGAGCAGGGCAGAGGGAAGTTTTTCCATGCGTTTGCAGCTCACTGGGGCTGTGGCAGCGCATGAAATTCCCTTTCTTCGCCCCTCGCTCCCCTCGTGGGATGTTTGCTAATTGAAGCTGGAAAATAATCGGTGCTGGAGCTCCCTTCCCCCAGCTCCTCCTCGAAATCCGCATTATTGGGACTTTCTGGCAAAGCAGGAGCCCGGGCTGCTCCTTGGGGAGCGGCCTGTGATTGTTGGCATTTCCATGGGGGGTGAGGAGCAGTTTTTTGGGATGGGCAGGTGGGAGCAGAGGGCACCTCCCCTGCCCATCTCTCCTGGAACGTTTGCATGGGGATCCAAAAATCCCCATTTCCCAAATCCTCCCTGTTCCCCGGGCGGAAGGACTTGGCTGGGATGGTTGTGCCTGGTGCTGTCCCCTCCAACAGTGGGAACACAAATCCTTTAATTACCAAAGGCCTCCCACCTGGGGAAATCCGAGTGTTTGGCGACCAAAGCCAGGATTTGTCTTCTGGGGATGTAAATAACACCAAAAACCTGCTGGTTATTGGGGTTTTTTCCACATATCGGCCCTGCACGAGCTGTTCCAAGGACTTTGGTCATTCCTTGATGCAGGGACTGCACTGATCACCCCTGCAGGAACGGAGCACTGCTGGCTCACGGGGAATTCCATGGATTGATCCATTTATTTTGTGTAGAAGCACGGGAACAGCTTCTCTCCATGACTTTTTTCCCCCAGAGAGGCTGGAAATGCTGGGTCCTGCTATTCCTGCAATTGCTGTGCTCCTGCCGAAGGGGAGATCCCAGGTTTTGGGCACACCAAAGCTGCTCCCAATCCTCTGCCCTGCTCCTTTTAGCAGCAACCAGAAGCTTCCTCAGCATCCTCATCCCAAAAGAAGAGAGGGAGGGCAAAAAAAAAAGGAGTGTTTTGGCATGAGGACAATTTCTCCATTACCTCAATTAGTTCCAATGACCTGGAAAGGTTTTCCCTGGGGAATTGCAGCCCAGGGAAGGGGCTGGAGGTGGCTGGAGGTGTTGATCTGAGCATTACTCAGCAGTGCAGGTTGCACTGAAGTCAGGCACTGGTGCTGTCACTGCTGGCTGCCCGCACTCGTAAATTCATTAATTATATCACTGCACTAATTAAGGGCCTTCTTCTCCCCAAGGAGCCCGGCTCCGAGGCTGTCCATCAATTCCGTGAGGTCTGGCCTTGGCTGAGATCATTATTTCCTGAAATGTTGTAAAATCTCCTCGTAAAAATTAAAGTTTCGGGGTTTTTTTTTAACCCATCTTCGTCCTTTTCTCAGAGACGAGCAGCAATTAAGGAAAGACGCAGGGAGTAAACGTGGGGATTCCAAATTCCCACCCTAATTCCAGCAGTTTGGGGCTGTCCCTTTGTAAATCTGGATTGGAAGTGTCCTCGGAGTCTCTGGAATGGTGATGGATCCTGAGGGGAGATGGATTTGCTGCTGTCCATGCTCCAAACCATCCCTGATCCTACAGCGGGAAGGAAAAAAAGCCAAAAAGCCAAAGGTGATGATGATGATGGTGGTGGTGGTGGTGGAGTAAATTGGGATAACCGAAACAGGCGGAGAAAATTCCCGCCTGGTGTAAATCAGTGCCCTGGTGCTGCTGGAGCAGAGCCAAATTCCACCAGCTGAGGCTCTGGATCGCGTATTCCTCCCATAAAAACGGTGTTTGGGATATCTTGGCAAAAGCTGGGTATTTTTATACCCACTCCTGCCCGGGCAGTGCTGTGGAGGGATGGAATCCAGTCACACCGGGGGGGAGGGAAAAACACAAAATCTGGATTTAAAAAATCACCCCGAGAGCCTGTGGAGCAGGAGGGGGTTTTTGTAGGATTATTTTGGTCCAAGGAAGCTGCTCCAAGCTGTTGGACGCCCAGGGATTGGTGTGGAAGCACAGGGAAGGAGAGGGAGGAGCAGCCTCATTCCCAGCACTCCGTACTGATCCCGAATTTCCCAGCAGGGGATGTTGTCATTGGAAGTGGCTGCTCCCAAGGTGAGCAAGAGTGGGAAAAGTTTTTTGGCTTTCCCCGTGAAAATAAAGCTTTTTTCTGCTCTTCCTGGTTATTCAGAATGGTCCTAAAATCCCAATTCCAGCTCCAGGGCTCACAAGGGCGCTGAGGAATGTGGGATCCTGGAATGGTTTGCGTTGGAAGGGACCTTAAAACTCATCCAGTTCCAGCCCTGGGTGCCCGAGGTGGGTGAGCCCAGAGGATTCCTGGCTCTGGGGTGGAAAATATCCCTTCTTTTGCACGGATTTTCTCCGAAATTTGGCATTTTTCACTTTGCCTCTCAGTGTGTAACAGGGTTGATGAATTCAGACAGTTGGTTTGGATTTTAAACCCCCCAAAAAAGCCAGACACTGTTTGGAATCACCGGTCCTGTGTGGAGGAGCAGGCCCCAGGCACTGGGATGTTCCAGGGAGCTTCGTTTGGGAACTTTGGGATGGAATTGAGCCAGTTTGGGGCTGGACTGGGCCTATTTGGGGCTGGATTGAGAAAATTTGGGGCTGGGCTGGGCCCATTTGGGGCTGGATTGAGAAAATTTGGGGCTGGGCTGGGCCCATTTGGGGCTGGATTGAGCCTGTTTGGGGCTGGACTGAGCCCATTTAGAATTGGATTGAACCCATTTGGGGCTGGATTGAGAAAATTTGGAGCTGGACTGGGCCTATTTAGGGATGGATTGAGCCCATCTGGGGCTGGATTGAGAAAATTTGGAGCTGGACTGGGCCTATTTAGGGATGGATTGAGCCCATCTGGGGCTGGATTGAGAAAATTTGGGGCTGGACTGGGCCCATCTGGGGCTGGACTGAGGCAATTTTGGTTGGATTGGGCCCATTTGGGGCTGGACTCGGCCTATTTAGGATTGGATTGAGCCCATTTGGGGTTGGACTGGGCCAATTTAGGGCTGGACTGAGGCAATTTGAGGCTGGACTGGGCCCATTTGGGGCTGGAAGGGAAGGTTTTCCTCATGTCTGGTAGAAAACCAGGAAAATTTGCTGGATCCTCTCAAGGCAAAGCCCCACCTGGCCACGGCTGAGCTCCTCTGGGAGAAGATCCCTGTCCCCTCCCTTTCCTCTGCATCCCACTCCCCATTCTGCAGGGAAGATTTGATGATTTTAGGAAATAAACCTGCCAGGAAGCCCTGGGAGCTCTGGAATANTTTCCTGATGCAGCGGCTTAGAAAGAGTGGAAAGGCAAATATTTGGATAATTCTTCAGGCTAGCGGGTTCCATCAAAGGCTCCAGCAGCAAACCCGAACAGTTCGAGCCACAAACGCTGTTTTTGCAGCTATAAAACACCCAGGGAAAGGAGGGGGNCTGCAGGGAAGATTTGATGATTTTAGGAAATAAACCTGCCAGGAAGCCCTGGGAGCTCTGGAATATTTTTGCTTCTCCTGCAAACCTGTACCAATGAACGCTGTAAAGGAGGAAAAAGCTCATATTTGGGCATTTTGGACGTGCCCAAGGTGTGATGAGCTCCTGCCATGGGGCAAGAAATCCTTTCAGGTGTGATGGTTTAGGAGGCAGAGGAAAGGAAGGCGCAGGGTTCGTTCCTGAATTCCAGCGAACTGGAACAGCCATTTCTGTAGGATTTCCCATAAAAAGGAAGGGAAGAGAAGGATTTTTCCCCAGCAAAATCTTCCAAAACACTCCAGGATTTCAACTCATCCCTGACCTGCAGAGTAAGGAGAGGGAAGATGAGAACGAACCTTTCCAGGGTGATCTGGAAGCTCATTTAGGGAATGTGGGAATGTTGGAGCTGACCCCTATGGGGATTTTGGGAATGTCACCCTCCCTGCTACTTCCTGCACATCCAGCATCGCTCCCTGGGTGTGATTTGGGGATTCTGGAGTTTGGGATACCCCTGGATTTGGCAGGAATCCCAGCTCCAGCATGGATGGAGCTGTGCTGGTGGAATCAGTGGCTTCATTAATGTTCTCATTAAACTCTGGGTAATTGATTTGGGTAATTGATCCAGGGAATTGATCCAGGGAATTGATCCAGGTTTTCTGGATGGATTCAGGCACAGGGAGAGGAGGAAAGGGAGCATCCCACTGCCAGCACCCTTTGAAGTCCCTGTCCCCTCCGTGGGATCCCCGTTCCTCTGCCCGGGGACTCTCCCCGGCTGTTTTGGGGTCGTTTGAAGCGCTGGGGGAGGCAGAGGGAGGCCGGGATCACTCCAGGGCACAAGGCACATTCCTTGGGGTTTCCAGGCCTCCGGAGAAAAGCCCCAATTAACCCATAACCAGCCGAGCATGGAAAAGCCAGGAGCAGAGAGTGCTGCCTCTGGCTCCGGGGCCAAAGGCTAAAATCCGTGCAAGGAGCTAAATGAGTTCCCTAATTGGGATTTCTGTCCGTCCTCGGGTCCTCAGCAGAACGAGATCAGCGACAAATTCCCAGTTTTCCCCCCTCACGCCATCCCCTTTCCTTTCCCAGCCCCATTAGTGCAGAAACGAATCCCTAGAATGTATAATAATAACAGACATGAAATTATAGGATTTCTAGGAACACCAGAAATTAAATATTAAATAATAATTATATATTTTATATTTGATATTAATATGGTAATAACAATATATTAAATAAATAATAACCAGGCAGAGGAGCTGAAGCAGCCCCGAGGTGCTGCTCAGATCAGGTGGGATGCTCCAAGGAAAAGCTGGAAGTTGTCCCTGACAGCAGCAGCCTCCCCCTCTCTGATCCAGCCGTGCATCCTGAGCAGATCCCTGGGTTTTCAGGAGCGGGGATGAGTTTTTAACGTTCCAGGGTGAAAAAACCCACAAAGAAAACGCATCTTCCCGTCAATAACTCTGAGGGCTTCGACTTCGGAAGCCAAAGGAATGACAGAACTCTGGGATTTTGTGTAGGTTTCTTTAGGATCATGGAATGGGTCGGGTCGGGAGTGACCCCAAAGTTCATCAGGAATTCCCACATCCCAGGCTGGCTCCCCGTGTCCCTGTCCCCACCCAGGAGCTCCTGGCTGGCCCCTGGAGCAGCCTCAGCCCAGCTCCAGCCCGGATTTTCGAGGGGGGCTTTTTCGGTGTTATTATTTTGTGGTCAAAAGGTTGCAAAAGCTCTTTTTTTTTTTTTTTTTTTTTTTTTTGTAGGGGCTTAGAAA
>VZRS01003380.1:1110542-1127317 GCA_013398055.1 Ifrita kowaldi | reverse complement strand
ATAGTTTGCACTAGACCCGGTTGTCCAGAGCTTGGTTCAGAAGCTGTCCATGAACGCTTTGAGGGACGGGGCAACCACCGCTACTTGGGATAACCCGTGACAGTGCCTCCGTATTCTCACTGTGAAGAATTCTTTCCTAATATCTCATCTCAAGCTACCCTCTGCCCTGTCAAGTCATTGCCCCTTGTCCTATCAGTGCCTTCCTTCGTAAGCAGGCCCCCTACAGCTTTATTTAGGCCCCTCTTCCTGTGGGATGAGTCCGTGCAGGCCATGGGGTCCTGGCTGTCTCCCAGCACTGCCTGCTAGTATCTCGCAGGAAAACACCACGGCATCATGGCCTGTTTGAAATTTCACTGCCTCCCTTCTCTCTGCAGCCTTTTTTCCATGGGATTCTTCCTAAAACAGAATCACTCTGGAACAGGGCTCCTACAGGAAGCACGTGTGTGCTTGGGTCAGGAGCCAATCCAGTCACAGCCACAGCGGGTGAGCAGTGAAGTGCCCAAGGTGCATCATTCTTCCTGCACAAAGTTCAGTGAAATCCAGATGCAGCACAGTCCATGCTGGTCACATCAGCCAGAGAAATGCCCTCTGGCAGGCTCCATTCTCCTTGTCCTGAACTGGCTGCCGTAAAGTGGACAACGGTGCCTTCACTCCGTTGCAGAGCCAAACCAATTTTGTCAGTATCACCTATAGTCATGTTGTCTGCCTTGAACAAAAATATGAAGGAGTAAACATGGAATAATCTTGGTAAAACTCCATAGTTTGTGTATATGGAAACCTCTTATTCCCTTGTTTTCCAGACACATGTTTTGTTTGCCACACTTGGATGCTGAACATTTAAGAAGCAAGAGGAACAAGCTAAAAGAAATATAAAATTAAAATCAATTTAATTAGAAATTGTCATATCATTTAAACTAAAGTGTTCAATTTCAATTCCAACTATAGGAAATGCACTCTCGGAGGGTTCATGTATGTTCAGGTGATCACAGCCAAAAATGACAACAGAGGAGACTGGGTGAAAGGAGTAACATATCCACTTCTTTCTCTGTCAGTGTAACTCCTTGTGAAGAACAGGCACCTGGGTGTTGACTCCAGAAACCCCCACACCCTCTTACCTGTTGTGCCCATCAGCAGTCTCACAGAGATGAGTCTCCATCACACTGGAGATTGACTGATGGCTGATGGAAAACCATTTCCAGAGTCATCCCTGGTCTGAGTTCTACTGTTGTTTCCCCACTGACAGTGTCTGTTTCTGAGGAACATCTTCCATGAAAGATAGACGCTAATAAGAGGCCTCTGGAGAACAAGGCTGAGAAGGATCAGGGTTGTAGGAAACACAGTCTCATAAGATTAAACACAGAGTGAATGGATTTGGTGTTTAACATTCAGAAGACAAGGTAGGAGAGAGCTGTGAAAAGCCCTTTTAATATGGATAAGAATGCTTCTTAACAGAAAGACTAATTACAGTTTGCACCTCATAATGCAGCGAACTTAAGATGGGAGCTTGCCCATCTTATGAAAATACATGGGTACCCTCTTAGCAGAGAGCTGGAGAAAAGCATTTCTTCATCTATTAAAGTTTAGTGTTTCAAAATAATTTTCTCAGGAAGATGTGTTTGTAAAGATTTCATCAGTCTATTTTTTTTCCAGATCTACTAAACATATATTATAGGGTAATTGGATGAAGAGTCAATATGTGAAGTATTGTAGTCTGCCTTTTGGAGGCAATTTGCATAGGTTGTCAGAATACCTGTTATTATTTCACTGCTAGATTTATAGAATAAACTATAACCAGAGACAGTGTAATCATTGGGACTATTCCTAGTCTCAGGCCAACAATTTGTGGTGCTCTCCTGACTCATTGAAATAAAGTGGGTGTCTTGATATTCAAGGGTCTGCTGAGTGTCTGAGTTGTCTCCTCTGTACCTCAAGCAGCGTCGTTCTGGCCAATATCCCAATATCCTGGAGTTACAAGTTCATCCTTTCAGAAGAATAAAAAGATATCCTGCTGTTAAGGAAAGAGTAAAAGAACAAGAAAATACAGAGAAAATACAGTTTCAACAGAGAGAACTTCAATCTATGAGACTAGAGTGGCTTGGTTAGGGCTTTGACTTGCCCAGCGTACTGCTTTTGTCATACAGAATTCCTTAAGTCCTGATGTATCAGAAAGAATGCTTGGTCTCTCAGGAAAAACCAAGAACAGCTTCTAAACTTGCTTTTGTGATTCTGTATCAGACTGAGAGCACTCAGTGACAAAAAGCTATTTCTGCTTTCAAAGTCAAGGCTAGTAGCTCCTGAGAGCAGCTTCAAGAGCCATTCACAGGATACCACTATGGAACAGATTGTGCTTGAGGAAGTGATGGCCACAGAAATCATCAGACCCTGCAAAAAACACCAGCTGGATTCTTCTCGTATAAAAAAGCTTCAGCAAACAGTTAACCACTGCCCAACAGAAGCTGATGTTCTCCAAATTTGGAACAGCTGCCCACTGTGAATGTTTACGTTTTTGATATTTAGTTTTTTGAGATGGTTCTGACATACAAATGTGTCGTGGTTTGACACTGGTTAAAATGCTAGGCACCCATGAAAATTGTGACAAAGGGTTCATGAGTTAAGGATTGGGAGAAAGAATTCTAAGGGCAAAACTGGCATAAACTTAAAGATACAAAGTAAATTTATTATTAACAGTGTCAGGGGAGGATAATGAGGAATAAAATAAGCCTTTAAAACAACTTTTTTCTCCCCCAGCCCCCCCCTCCTTCCCATCGAAGTGCAGGGAGATGGGGCATGGGGGTGTTTAGCCAGTTTGTCACACTAGATCTTTTTTCAGTTTGCTTAGGGAGAGGAGTTTTTTCTCTGCTATGCCATATTGTCCTTCTCATGGGAGACAGTTCTTAGTGAACTTCTCTAGCATGGTTTTAATTTCAAGGGTAGTTTTGAATGAGGAGAATTGTTTGGAAGATACATCTTTAAATACTTCTGTAGAGAGTGTGAACTTTTTCCAGTGATTGTCATCCAGAGATTAAGTCATGAAAATTAGGTGTGATAAAATATTTGAGATTTCACAGGGATTTTTATTTTAAGAAAGGCTGAATTTGATGAGTCATGACAGGAACGTACTCGCTGACAAACATTAATGCTAAAACTAAACCTAAACCTAACCCTAATCCTAACCCTGAACTGTAAAATTAACACTAACATGCAACACTAAACGTAACCCTAACCCTAATCCTAACTCCAAATTTTAAAAAATAAATAAATTGACAGTGCATAATCTACTCTGCTCTCATACTGAAGAACAAATGTCACAATCCTTGTTGTCCTTGCTATAGGTGAAGAAACGTACAGATTTGACATGAGCCATAAGGAATAAGTTCTGAATGTTAAGCATGGCATCCTATGGTGCAAATTAAAAAGAGAGGGAGAAAAAGTAATGAATTGTTAATGGGAGCGTGATGACTGTGGGAAGCTTCTCTGGAAACTGGAAACAAATTTTCTTGTAGGTGATTCTTCTGTTAGAGTTTAGAGAACTCAAGAGTGCAGTAAGTGTGTGTGTATATATAGAATATTTCTTTACAGTTTTGAGGTGAGGGAGTAGAAGAAAATAAAAATACTGACCTAAACAGAGTAGTTGACTACATTGCTGGGGTGATACCTTAGGATCTTCACTGGTCTTAAGGTACATCACAGTTCTCCCTAGCATGGGTTCATCTTCCAGACTTCCAGCAGCTTGTCTGGGAACCCTTATCTGGTATTTCTGGAGCAAACAGAATTTCTTCTAAGACCATACTGGCCTTGACTTCTGGCAGTGCTTTATGCTTGGCACCCATCTAAAGTAGCTCTCCTCTGGAGCTCTATGAGAAAATTGGGGTGAGAAAGGATAAAAAAGGGTTAATTGCTTTGCTTCTCATAGGCAAAATATTTTTTTTTCCTTTACACAGAGATAGAAAAAGAGATACTGGAAATTTCTATTTTTTAGAGAAATCTCAAATGGTTGAATTTTTATTTCATATTGGATTTGGGTTGTCTTTAATGTATTTTCCGAGGAGTTCCAACTGTCTGTAAGCATAGAAGGGCTGGAAAAATTTAGGTTACATGGCATATCTATTTATTTTTGCTGTTTTCTATTAAACTGCATCCTTCAAATGTTAATGTAGACTGAGAAAAAGAATTATTTGCTACACAAGTGATCATATTGATTTGCCAGGTATGTTTACACTGTTCTTCTGTTATATAGCAAGAAAACATAGACATCCAGATCATTGCTAATTCTTGTGTCTGCAGCATGGTGTTACTCTGCATGACGTACAACGTGAGGCTCAGGCATTCCAAGAGACACATAAAGATATTCTAATGGGGAAAAAAGTTAATTGCCAACTGATTTATGAACATAGCTTTCCCCATCAATATGATTGGATTGAGCAGAGTTCAGGAAAATGTGATCTTTTGTGTGTTTTTATAGGACAGTTGGGTGCAGTTGTGACAGGCCTGAAGTTAAAGGTTCAGTTTTCTTGATGTTAGCATGGGAAGCCGAACATGACTTCCTGACTTCAGTAGCTTCAGTTCTTCAGGTTCATCCACATTGCAGCTGAGTACTGTTATTCTGCACTGTCTAATATTGCCCATACACTACAGAAAGAGCTGAAAAGCAGTCAAAGAAGCAGGCTTTGGGTTTGCATTAGTCAGGTGATGTGTAGTGTCTTTATTCATATTGTGCCAGCGTAAGCTGAGAGATGCTGCTGTTGTACTGAAGAACAGCTGTCACAATCCTTGTTGTCCTTGCTACAGGTAAAGAAACGTACAGATTTGGCATGAGCCATAAGGAATAAGTTCTGAATGTTGAGCATGGCATCCTATGGTGCAAAGTAAAAAGAGAGGGAGAAAAAGTAATGAATTGTTAATGGGAGCGTGATGACTGTGGGAAGCTTCTCTGGAAACTGGAAAAAAATTTCTTGTAGGTGATTCTTCTGTTAGAGTTTAGAGAACTCAAGAGTACAGTAAAAGTGTGTGTGTATACATAGAATATTTCTTTACAGTTTTGAGGTGAGGGAGTAGAAGAAAATAAAAACAAAAGTGAAACAAAAAGGGACAGAGTTGTTTCAGAAGTGAGAAATTTCCTATGGTGTTCTTTTTCTGAGCGAGTGAAATGTATCTTCACATTTTTGTGTTGCATTTGGAACAATTTGTATCTTCTTCTTGCTTCCAGTTTTCCATAACCTGTAGTTATGACGTGATTTTGCTTTTCATTTTATTAAAAGTATATTTAAAATATACTTCAGTAAAAATGGAAAAAAATATTAAAGCGTAGGTGTCCACATAAGGACCATTTAAACTGTATGTGTTGGGTATTTTATTTGGTTTGCTGGTTTTGTCCACATATGACTATGTGTATACATACACATGTAAAAGGTCAATGGATTGTCTTGATTTCCCAATATCACGCTGTCCATTTTCAAGCATATTTTAAGGCTCAGCATGTCCCTCACATTCTGTCCCAAAGCCATAGAGACGTCTTTGTCTGAAGATGTGTACACATTTATGGAGGGTGTGAAGTTTTTTACAATTTCCTTAGCAACCCAACAGTATTTACATCACCACAATTTTCTTATGCAGTAAACATTTGCTGTTCAGCTGGCTGGGACATCCCTAATCTCTTCCTTTGAGCTGTGTGACCGGGATAGCCCAGATTTTTGAACTGTCCTTTCCTGGGCATATGCATGGACAAAGGGCCTGTTGGTTCTCTGTAAAACTGTGTAAATTTGTTTGCTTACTTCATGGAAATGCGAGCAAAAATTATCTGTGGTGCCATAAAAATTTTGTCACGGGTGCTTATGGAACACTGGGAAGACTTCCCTGGCAAAATACTAAATCTGTGACTTTTCTTGCTGCTATTTCATATTTCCTTAAGAAATCTTCCCAAGTCCTTCAAAGTCTTTTTCCTCATTTGCTGAGGACTGCTTCAGTTCTTCACTCATGCAGCGCTTCTGCTTTTCAGAGTCAGTTCTTTGAAAAGATGTTGCTGGCACTTGTAACTAAGTATATGATCAAAGGATACAGTCAAACAGATGCTGGAGGACATTCTGGCTTAGCTCATACAAGAATGGTTTTGTGGATTCAGAAGAGCTTTTCAGGAGTGAGTGCACCTAGGCTGTAAGAATTTCTTTTCTGCCATAGGATCCAGGCTGGATTGTAATGTATCTAAGAGCACCAGAAGTTCATGGTTCTGCTGTGGCTGCTGGTTTGTCCCTGTGTAAATATGTATTATTGACCACACAGTGTCATCACCTGGACTTTACCTCATTTCTTCATGATCTGGGGACTAGTGGCAGGACCTGAGAAAATGGCCTGAAGATGTCAGGGGAGATTGAGATGAGACATTAGGAAAAGCTTCTTCTCCCAGAGAATGGTTGGGCACTGAAAGTGGTCACAGCACCAAGCCTGACAGAGTTCATGTAGTGTGTTGACAATGCTGGGAGATGGACTCCAGTGATCCTTGTGGGTCCCTTTCAGCCCAGGATAATCTATGAGTCTATGATTCTGTGAGCACCTTATGCTCTGAAGGAAAAGGCAGTAGAATGTTTTCTGGAGTGAAAATATTTCGTTTCCTGAGACACAAAAAAAGGAAAAGTCTTCTTCAGCTGGAACAGTACTGAGCCCGGGGACTGCAGGATACCACGTACACACCGACACGAGATGACATTCCCAAAGAGAAGGGTGGGCTGGAAGCTCTGCCAAGGCCGGCAGGACGAGCCCGAGCGACCGCAGGAGGGCGGCAGAGCCTCAGGAACGGAGAGACGCCGCTGCCCGTCCTGCCGGGCCGCGAGAGCTGCCGAGCGCCGCTGGAAAACAAATCCGGCAGCAACAGGAGCTACTCACAGGGGTCAGCATGTCCCGCAGACAAAACAGGAGATGAGCTCAAATTCGGCTCGCTTCTGCTCTTATTTCCATGGGTCATTCTTTAATTATGTCCGTCCAAATTAGACTGTAAGGTCCTTGGGGTAGGGACTTGTCTAAACGATGTATTGCTATGCACACCTATGACACTGTGTAAATAATTAACTACTGTAATTATCGTGCTTGGAAAGCACCCTCACTTGACATTGCTATGGGGCAGTTACTGTCTGTATCTGAATGTGACTGTGTCAGCCACGCTAGGACATTGAATCTAAACTCAGAGGAGGCTAAGCCCTCAATCACTACCACGGTCTATTGCTTTGAAAAAAAAAACCCCAAAATTTTACCCAGTAAGCTTTTGCTCTAAGTGCTTCCTGAAAGAGAATGACCAAATTACCTGGGGACTAATGCTTCTCAACGGAGAGATCTGGGAGGATCAGGTTCTAGCTCATGTTCCACTAAATATTAAAACTAGAAGGAAATGCATTAGCAAGGGCTCTTGTGAGATCTTGGCAAGATTTTAATCTATTTCACCATCTTTTAAGATGCTCATCAGTAGCAGATGAGGTGTCTAGAGGTCATGGCCTTCCACAGATGCTGATCTTCTTCCATGTACTGTCATGATTCTCAATGGAAACTGTGAGCAATCTGTCTCACCTACCTGTAGAAGCGCTGCTTGGGATGTTCTCTATCCCCTTTCCTGGCTCTCAAAGTGGTGCAGTCCTCCTGTTCAAAAGTGTCCTTTTTGCAGCACAGGAGTCCTGAGCTCTTGCAGGGGGATAGCAGGATACTGCAGGTTAGTAAATGTGGCTGTCAGCAGAGGATATGTGCAAAAGTAATTTTAGACCTAGAACATGCATGGATCAAACAGGATTAACATTGCAGAAAACCAACACAGGTGTGTGCGTGCTCGTGTGTGTAAAGTTTCATCCCATGCTTTCAGGGAAAAGAAAGCACACTGGTGCCAGCAGGAGCTGGCCTGGCTATGTCAGGTCTGCAGTTAAAAGCTTGAAACCAGTGCCTAAAGGAGTCGTCAAACTTTTGATCTGAAAGGGGTTGCTTGGGGATGCCTGTGTTATTTCCTTTCTTTATCTCCAGTGGAAAAAGCATCACCTCAACAGGCCCTTAAAGGGAGGAAACAGCCCAGGTGATCCTCTTTGCAGCTGAGCACCTGGACTGTGTAACTGCAGGATCAGTCTCCCTTTACTTCCTCTCATGAGTTTTACCTTCTTGGCTATCCACTGAGGTATCTTCAAAAGGGGGAATAGACTGGGATCACATCTGGTTTATTAATGCTCTGTGCTGAGGTACATCTTGGGAGAGGGGATGCCATGGACTCACCCCTCTCTTGGGCTGAAGGGTTCCTAGGCCTGTTCCTTAGTGCCCTTTCCCCACCTGGCGCTTGGCATGGGCATTTTTTGCCCCACAGGTCTATTCTGGCACCAAGGAGACCATGCCCTATGCTTCAGACAGGGACTTGGATGCTACATCTCATCAGTCATCCTGCATCTACTTGATGCTCTACTGACAATTTCAGGCTGAAGAGGTCACGCATGTATATATATATATATATATATATATACATAGGCATTGATTCAGAAAGGCTGGTGAATCTGTGGTGGCACATTGATACCAGACAGGCTTTGTCACACGGATGTGCTAAAGCTTTTCAGCTCTCTTGGGAAGCAAATTGGTGTTATTTCCATTTTAAAAATGAGGGTTAATTGACTTACTCCCAAAGGCTCCAGCAGAGCATAGCTATGCAGAGAACAGAGCTGTGTGCTGTCCTCAGGCTGTGCTGCCCCACTTTGGCATCCCCTCTGTGTCAAGGCCAGAGGCCAAGCTCTGCAGCTCTCCCAAGCACATTGAAATCAACAGCATCAAACACTTAGGAGAGCACAGTTTGGTCCTAAATATGTAAAAGATTTAAACGGGTGATTTGACACACCAAGACAAGAGAGGGACTTCTGAAAAGTAACAAAAGGTTGTGAAATTGCTAAGGGATTAAATTGTTTGAATCATTGTTCCAGCTTTATTAGAAAAAGGTATAAATTCATTTCAGTTCTTAGCGGATCTCAAGCTGCCAATTTCTGAGCTTTCACAGCCTTTGATGTGATTCCAACTTTCTATGATGTAAGTGGATTATTCTTTCCTTAATTCTGAAGAGCCCATTTCCCTCCCAGCCCCCTTCAGACAAACGTCGCAGCAATCAGACTCTAACCAAACACTGACTTTGGCTCATTGTGGATATTAACCCACTCTCTGCAGTGGTCTATTTATCATATGCTTCTTTTGAGACTTGAGTATAAGGGGAAGATACCAGTGGTAAACCACTATTTTAAATAACAATGATCCTAAAGCACACAATGGACCTTGCAATCCAGTTCCAAACTGCAAACATAAAGAACAGTTAATCCATCCTTTAAATACAGCCAACTTTGTGGTGGAATATGGCAGCTTTTTAGCATACAGAGAAGCAAAACACAATTTAGACTGCAGCATGAGGAATAGTTTATCCAACAAAAAGCAAAGGGGAAATGTAGACAGGAAGAATGCAATTATGTACCTGGACTTAATCCAAGACACCTGAGCTGATATTTCTGGTCTAGCTGAAACAGCCCCAGAACCCTTAAATCAGGGCAAACAGTCAAGACTGTGCATCTTGTGCAGTGGCAGAGACTTCCAGTGGTACCAGGGTCCTTCCTGTGGATGTGGATAAGCTGAATCATTGCAGGTTCAGAGGAGGACATCCGCCTATTGAATCCTATATTGGATTATCAGTGTTACAGTCTGTACACTTCTAGAATAGTAATACCTCTGGCAAGACAAATACACCACATGAAAATTGCTGAAATCACATCTCAGGTAAGTGAGGCTGAAGATATTGATGTATATTTGGGACCAAAAATAATACAGCTTTTAACAGAGTTGCAATGACAAACTTGGTATTTTCTCCCTTTGGGACAGGTTGTACTTCCTTATGGGGCATCCAGCACCTTTTAAATTACAGTGGTAACCACTGTCCTGAAGGCTCTGGTGAGGCATCCAGGAGCAGGGGGATGCAGAAAGCTTCCTATGGGCACTAAGGAAGAAAGACCATTCTGTGACAGGGCTATGGGGGCAAGGACATATCTCCCTTTTTGGCGACTGTCACAAGCTATCTCGTACCATGGGTAGGAACTTGACTATTGTCCAACCCAAAGAGTGGTTTAACTTTGCAATGCAGCAGACTCCTATAGATTAAACTCTTAGAACAGACCATCTCCTTTGCCTTGCATAGCTCTAAGCTTGTCCTATCATGGCACAGATGTAGTGAACTTGGGGAAATAATCCACTCAGTTCTCTGGTATGGGCATGCTCGCAGGTGTGCCGAGGATAATCTGGTGCTGCTATGGCAGGTTTTATTTTTATGGTCTTCTGTTCTATAAGCAGCATCTTTAGGATTTCTGAATTAATTGCAATATGGCTCTCAGAAGCAAAGCAGTGGTTTGTAAATTCGTGTGTTTAGTTCTTACAGATGCCTTATCAGAAGGTTTTAATGAGCAATCAAATCTCATTACTCGAGACTCACTAGTGATTCTTCTTTGATTGCTTTACTCTTCCTTAAAATTCGGTACACAGGCTGTGAAACCAATACTGCTGTAATAAATATAAACCTGATTTTGGGGATGGCTGTGAATTTGTTGTAAGGCATAAGCATTTAATGAAAGAACTCAAAAGTTGAACAGAGAGAATTCACTTGCATACTCCAGACCTAACTTTTACAGACAATTGAAAACTGAAATTTTGTGATGAATATGTGTTCAGCAGTTGCTTTCAGGATGTTTTCCCACTAGGAAAAAGATTGTCTAATCTGACCTCCAGTATGCACTAGATGGCACTATTTTATAGCGTGTGGAGCTGTCGTTTGTCCTGCAACTGAGTTTATTTCTCTGCGGGGAAAGTCAGTGCTTGGGTAGTTGCTACATTTGGAATACTGATAAACAAACATCTTTCACAGGATCTGATTGCTGTTGTTTAGTATACATATTGGCTCAAAGCAAAATACTCAAACAACACTTGGTTAGGAATTTTGGCCTGGAGTCTGGAAACAAGGTCCACAGCTAAAGCTTTAAATTACACCAACTAAACCAAAATCAACCAACATTTTAGGAGACTTATGCAGACTTTGAATCCTTGCAAGCCTCCTTAGCCCCTTCTCTGAGCAGTCGTGGAAGCCATGCAGGATCATGACACCAGAGACAAGGGAACCTCATAGACATGCATATAATACCCTGTATACACTCCGACACCAACTCATTATCGTCTCCAGACCCTGGATTTGGCCTAAAACATACAGCATAAACATGTCCTGCCTTACTATGTAACTTCATCACTCTCATCTGTAAAATGAGGATTTCTCCTTTTCCCTCCTCTTATTGGATTAGGCTGTAAATCATAGCTGCGCTCAAGTTTCCCTGTTTTTGGCTGGGGCCTCAAGGCTGCTATTACTATGAATAATGCTATGTCTTCATAATGTATTATGGTCCCAAAATAGCAATGAGCTATATAGGAAACTGTGTCCCAGGATAATACCAGTATGGTTTTTACAGTCCAAATGGATACTAATTTCAATAATATTAAGGTTCCCCTCACAGAGTAGCAGACACCAGTTGTTTAAATTTAGGTGTTACACTCTATATACCTGAACCCAGAATAACTCTGAGTTGCTCATTACTCTGTTGCACACACTTACTGCTAATGTCACGTATGGGACTGTGAGAGGATAAGGGTGAGATCCAGCTATTTTTTCCCTGTGACACAGAAGAGCTTTTGGTGGCTCTGATTTGTCAGGTCACATTCATTTGCAGTCCTTGTAGGGTTTGAAACTGGCAGCCCGACAGCGATGGACAAAGGCAGTAACCCAGTGAGCCATCAATGCACTCTTCAGAGCCAATAAGCATTTCTGAGGACACCAAGGTCTGTCTTCCCTCTCACAAAAGCATTTCAGCTGGGTTTTGTTCACTAGGTGGCACAAATGCACAAGAGATTGATTTAGAAGTTTTCTCCACAGTTTTGCTCTTGATGTTGTAAATGTGTCCAGGGTAATTTTGAACATGTTTCAAGAGTGATTTAGGCTACAAAGTTCATTTTTGAAGAAAGACCCATAGTGAAATGTTCACTGGGGAGAAGTCAGTGCACTGAGTCTCAGACATCTGAGGCTTGCTTCTCTCAGGTGCACTCATGTCCTTCATGATGAACTGGTTTTATCAAAGTGTCCCCTTCCCTTCTTTGTCTTCTCCCAGATCACAGAATCTCCAGAAGAAAAATTTTCACTAGACCAACACTAACATATTGATATTAATGCACTTTTAATTTTAATTGGAGAGCCAAAATATTTGCAGAAAAAATTTAATACTGAAAAAATTCCTGTCAATTCCAATCATGGAAGAAAGAAAGTAAAGAAAGACCCTAACTGAGTAGCAAGAACAGTATAAACTGGACAACATTAATGGAAATACCAGTAGATGAAAGAGATAGTAGCCATATCCTTCCTCACCTAAGGTTTGGCTGGATGGATGAAGCAGAGGCAAAGTCAGTGGCACAACGATGGGGGCTGACCTGTCTTCCTGCTAGCTGCCAGCCACACAGCTTCCCTGAAAGCTGGAAGCATT
Organism: Ifrita kowaldi; assembly: GCA_013398055.1. Taxonomy (NCBI): domain Eukaryota; kingdom Metazoa; phylum Chordata; class Aves; order Passeriformes; family Cinclosomatidae; genus Ifrita; species Ifrita kowaldi. Next base: position 1,114,769 of record VZRS01003380.1, on the reverse strand, counting down.
AGACTGGACATGTGAACTTCAAAGACTTAATTTGAGATTACTTTTTTGGCTTGTCAATACAATGTGCTTTTAGAAAGTACTAGCATAAATCCTAAAAGATCTGTGTGCTCTGCTTCTTTCTCAAGGGATCTATTTTACCGCTTAAGATTTCCACAATTCCACTAAATTATATATATATGTATATATATACATAATATAGATAGATAGATAGATGGGTATAGCTATAGCTATAGCTATAGATATAGGCTTCATAAATTCTTTCTGTTAAGGCACAATCAACTCTTGGGTTTCTATCCCTATCTTTGCTGCTTTACCCTGAAAATAATAGAAATGATGTGATTTCAAGGTCAAGGGTGAGTACAAGACCTGCTGGCTCACGAGGTTTGTGCTGTGCATCAGGAAGGAGCAGGCAGTGGCAGAAAGCCACCACAACCATCAAAATGTAAGTGGAATACTGAAGGTAGGGAGGGCTCAGGTTTTGAAAGCGAGTAGCTTAAACATTTTCTTTCCAAACATCTGTAAGTTGTTAGTCTGATTTATTTTGAATTAAAAATCATTTTTAGCAGACTGACAGCTTATTTTAATTTTTAGCCATTAGACTTTTCAGATGTTTGAATTTCATGCTGCGCCATTGCCTTTGATGCTGGAGAAAGGTGCCCCTGCTCATCAGGTATATTTGGGTCCTTTACCAATGAATGCCGGTTCTTTTCTTCCTCTGTGTACACCATGATCAGATCCTTGAGGCTGTCTACTGCCCCTGTTGAAACTCTGATACCATTGTCAGTCCTGTTGGAAAAAGCATTATGCTCACTTCCGAGGCCAGTCAGATGGAGCAGTGTTTTGGTTTAAATTGATATTGTCAAACACTATAACAAATGTAAGATGTCAATGTCTCTGCATGGAGAAAGCCAGCATAAAAGAATTCAAGACTTAAAGCACCCCTTTCTCTACTCCCTCCCCTCCACTGTTGTCATTTTGCTTTTGTTACAGTGGTTATTGTTTGTTCAGTGAAATTACTCATTCTCTCTTTCTGGAAATCCAAAACTCAACTTGTACAAGCTTTTTTACCCTTTATTTCAAAAAGAATTATGTAAGAAAGAAAATGTGTTATATTATATTTCCATCATTCACTGTGGTAGCCAGTATTGACTGCAGTTCAAACAAACACTTGTGATTCTGAGCTTGGTGCTCTGACAACCGAAATAGCTGGATTTGATATTTGTTTTTTTCATCTACAATTGAGTAAGGACTTCCAGGCTGTTCAGATGTGTGCCTTGTCATGATCTTTCTGGAAGGTATATCTAACCCTTCCACTTCGTAAAAATGTAAATCTAAATTTAAACAGACTCATTTCTACCTAAAATCATAAGAGGTGAAAGAAGAGTTGAGTGTTTCCACAGATGATAATATTCAGCATCAGATTATCCACTTATGCATAAAATTCAAATAATCTGATATGGCTACATTTTTGTTGATTTCAGGTCCACACCATAGGATTTAATATGATTTTATCCTATGAAATTCTTCCTTGGCAAATCTTTTAGGTTTGCTCAAAAGCAGTAGCAAGCTCAGCAGACATTTTGAGTTATTTTGACAGGCCCCAGAATTGACTCCTCTCTAATAAAAGTCTGACCACCCTACAATTGAACCCAGTAAGGATTGTGGCAATGACACCACAGGGTGTTTCACTTTTATGATTCTTCCTCTTAATATCTTCTTAGTATTTATGGCAAAAAAGGTTTTTCTGTTGCTTATGGCCAGCAGATAGCAAACATACCTCTCAGAACTTGACTTGACCACTGAATGGTGTTAGGTTTGGACACTACAGTAGCAAGATGAATTAATGTTTCTAGCTCCAGGCCTCCATTCTGCAGACTTTCCTAGGTGCTTGAACTTGTAAATAATGTGGGCACTGCACTTGCATGTGTTTCATCAGGAATAGTATGATGAGCATCTTGCTGTGCCTGGAGAAGCACATGGTTCATGTGTAAGAGAGAAAAAAATCTCCCTCTGTCTGTGCCCATCTCCTTTGAAAGTTTGACAAAGTATGCACTGACAGATTCCTGAGCAATCCTCCAAGGCAATGGGTGTCCTAATGCTTTCCCAGACCTCCCGCTGTTCTCCCTTTTTGTGACAGGTCCTAAGCCATAGAACTAATGAAATACTTCTACCTAATACAAATATAACAAGCCCAGGATAAACCCAATGGAAATCCATGCAAAAAATCCAGTGAAAGAAATGTGCAAACAGAGGTTGAAAAAGTGTCTGCATGTTTAAATTCTTAATTTGTACAATGTTTTGGGGGTCCTCAACTTCAAGGGATTCTGAGAAATTGCTTTTCAGGGAAAGTGTTTAATGACTAGATATTTAAAAAAATGCTTTGGGAGCCTTTGTCCAGCCTGAAAATTTTAGGTCTGAATAACTTTAGTCACCTCTTTTGTACAGAAGCTGGACTGAATATTTTGCATCAAGTTTTGCAGTGTTATTTCCATTTCCATTATTCCCCTACTGCAAGGTATTTCAGTAGCTTTTTTCAGTAGTCTTTCTTGTACCTTTTCTACTGTTATTGCTTTTTTTTAAATTTGGGTGTGTGTATTGCTGCTGTTTTTTTGTTTTGTTTTGTTTGGTTTTGTTTATTGGTGGGGTTTTTTTGGGTTTTTTTGTTTGTTTGTTTGGGTTTTTTGGGTTTTTTTGTTTGTTTTTTTTCTTTCTCTGACCTTTCTGGAATCTCAGAGTTTCATACTTTGACTTATGCACAATTATGGGTGAAGTGTAATATAGATATGAAGCAGATAATGCAGCTCAATAAGCTACCAACTGCTTAATGAAAGTGTACTTTTGCAGTAACTGGTGGAGGAAAAACACCTCATTAAATCAGAGGGAATCCAAGGAGTTTCTCAGGGGGCATGAGTGACTTTCTCATATCTTAAGCAGCTGGCTCTTCCTTCCTCTCATCCTCACATTAGCTATTTCCCAGTAATGGTCTCGCTGGCCTCTGAGCAACTGACAAGATCATATAACTTTTAGGGAAGCCTATGGTTGTTGCCGCAATTTCTTCTTCCATCTTAATTAATGGCTTGTGAAGTTGGAAATCCATATCTTGAGTGTGATGGATTTTGTTTGGAAATTGATCCCAGTAGATAATTCTTTTAAAAGAGTGCCTAGATATCAGACATATCCAGGGAAACCTACTTAAAGCGAAGCTCCTCTTAACATTCAAGGTCAACAGGGAGATGTGAGAAAGAATCCTTACAGGATAAAAAGACTCATGTGTATTAAACTATGTGTGCACAGTCATGCTGAATGATTTTCAAAGCCTTCTCCTTCCTCTTTTTTTTTTTTTTTTTTTTTAATTCATACATCATTCTTTGAGCTGTCTTTGCAAGCTGTCTTTCCCATGGCACTTGGCCAAGAAAGAGGACACAGGGCTACCCTGTAATGGCAATCCCAGAGGAAAAGGTCAGTCATTCTCAGCCCACAAAAGAGAACTTATCAATCAGTTGTCAGACCATGAAACCAGAGCATCCGATGTTAAAGAAGTCTGAAATAGATCACCATAAACACCTCACAGCTCTTCTGTAGCAAGTGCAAGGAAGATATGGGAGGGAATGAGTGAGCTGTTCCTTCAGGTCTGGGAGAAAGTGTCATCGTTCAAAAACCTTTTGATAAACTGCAGTGCAGTTTCAGCAAAAATAGTACACCAAGACAACTGTCTGCAGGGCTAGGAGTTTCAGATCACCAAAGGGAAGGGATGCCTGCAGGCAGCAGAGAATGAGGAATGCAGCTATAAGGTTTTAGAAGAGTTATCCTTAGTCTCCTCTGTGCTGCTAATCGTTTAAATAACTGCTTTTCTGGTAGAAGTTATTTTTTCCATGTATGTGTTCACAATCTCACAACCAGTTGCACAAATCAAAAAGTGCCTGGGAACATAGATATGAAGCAGTAGTTGCAGCCAGAAACTCCCAGAAGGTATTGGTGCACCAAAACTAGTGCATAGTATGTAGGACTTTAATACAAGCTGGGTAACTCAAATTGAAGATGCAAACAATAATGTGAATAATTAACTCTGGGGAGGTTCACATCTGTATCTGAAATATTCCAGCTGCCCTCTCCATGTGTACGAAAGGCTGAACCATAGTGCTGGATCCAAGGAGACATATTCTGGGAAAATTCAAGGCAACATGTAATCTTCCTTACTGGCAGCCATCTCCTTAAAGAGAACAAAAA